>JANHZU010003106.1:0-20193 GCA_032468055.1 Acrochordus granulatus | reverse complement strand
GAACATTTCCTTCTGCTGCTGTAGTAATTCAGTTACTTGAGTAAGGATAACAGATTCTTATCCGGCTTCGCTTCTGCTCTTGCTTGATTTGCTGGCATTTTGCTGGTTGGCAAAATTACCAGCTGAGTTTCAGTGGGGTGTCCTGAATCCCAGGGCCAGGACTAGGCTGCAGCCCTGCTCTGCCCCGCTCCCCCAGCACCACTGCTCTATCACTCAGCTGAGCTGTCTGCTCCAGCAGTTGCTCCCAGCTCTCAACTGCTTGGCTTGCCAGTTCACAACTCTGCTCTGCTGCTTAGTCGGCTGCTTCAGCAGTTGCTCCTGGCTCTCAGCTGCTCGCTTGCTGGTTCTCAACTCTCCGGCAGCTCTGAAATCCCTTTGGGGGAATTTAAATCTCTGTGGGGGAGCTGACCAGCCAAATACCGACAGGGTTGATATCCCCACAGAGCCCCAAGGAGGGGCAGGTGTAAAAACACCCAAAGTGGGAAAACTTTCCTACTTTCAACAAGCACCCTTAGGGACTCCGCAGAACGCGTCCACTCCCAGTCACCATCATTCATGGTAGATGATGACCATCAAAGTTCTTTGTGGGAAGATGAAAATCTCTCATTTAACTCAAGGAGCTGAAGTGTTTAGCATGTGGCCTCAAAGGAAAAGTAATAGTTTTAGTACTCAGTATTAAACAGTATTAAACGCATCCCTATTTTGAAAAGGGGTTTTATTTTGTTGCTGAGGATTTTTATCCTTCAATAAACAATCTGAGTATTTTTTAAGAACCTGGTCTTTGAAAACCAAATGATAGGCCCTGTAATTACGTTTTCATTTTGTTGAACGTTAATCTCAGGCTGGAACATAATAATTTATTTTCAAGAAAACACACACATAGATGTGTGTTGGTTCACAAATATATACAAACAATCACACAAGCGTATAAGGGCTTTGGGGGATTTCTGCCATTCAAAAGTAAATCATTACAATATTATTTTCTTTTAATATCTCCTGGTGTAAATGATTGTTGTTTTTCATTACAGTTGCAAATCACTGAAGAATTATTCTTGGATATTAAATCTGATAGTGGTTGTTGAGACAGGAAACATTTCCTTCATGGAACTCAGGGTGACCTTTAAGATAAGGTAACATTTTATATAACATTTTTGAGAACATAAAACTGATTTTATTAAAGTAATGAGCATTTCACTTTGACAAAATAATTCTACATTAAATGATTTCTGGTGGAATTACCTTATGCAGACTCTGATTTCTGGTGGAATTACCTTCTGCAGACTCTTCAGTATCAAATATAACATCCAAAGAACAATATCCTGTGATTGGAGTTTGTCCTGCCAAAATGGATAAAAACCTGATAAAATTGAAATGACAGATATTTTAAATGAAGAATTCAGCGAAAACATTCTAATCATAATATTGGTAATCCTCAACTTACAGTCACAATTATTCCTAAGGAAGCCAATTCTTAACTGAGTCATACCTGATTTTATGATATTTTGTGCTGTAGTTGTTAAGCGAATCATTTGGTCATTAAGAAAATCTAGCTTCCCTCGCTGACTTTGCATGTTGGAAGCTGTCTGGGAAGGGTGCAAATGACAATGACATGTGACACTGCAACATGCTGATTGCCAAGACCTTGAATTTTGATCCTGTGACCAGGATGGATGCTGCAATGGTTATAAGTGCTAGGTCCAGTCTTAAGTCACTTTTTTTAGTACCCTTGTGACTTCAGACAGTTGCTAAACAAATGGTTGTAAGCTGAGAATGACCTGTAAGCACAAATTCCCACAAGGGAGTAACTTCTCACGCCAGTATCATGCAGATAAGAAAGAGATGTGTACTCTGAGTCAAGTACAGAGGGATGTTAGTCCAACCTCTCTCTCTGCTAGATACAGAAAAACCTTGTTTTAAAACTGTCCTTAGGTTGCTAAAGAAGCTGAAGCAGTGCTGGGAAAGAGTGAGATTTATCATCTTCTCCCAGCTTCTGATTAAAATCTGGAAAAAAGAAAGAAGCCCATGTTAAGAGGAAGCAGAAGATCTTTGTTATTTTTTTTACAAATGCACGAAATGTTTTCCTGGAGATTGCATTAGATTTAATTATGTTTCTGAGTTGTGCTAACGTCTAAATGTTAAGGAATTGGGCATAACTCCAGCAAAGGCATGCCCCAAAAATATCCTTTTTCCTCTAAAATATTCTTGGGATATTTTGTATTCTCACCTTCTGATATGTAATCTGGGAGACAATATTAATATGTCTGAAGCATACCAGAGTCATCTTATCGTCAACATAGAACTCTGTATTTTCTTGTCTAAGTTACATCCTTTCCTCTCCCTTCTCTAAATTATCTTCTTCAACTTGGAATATTTGCGTTTTGATCATTCAAGAAGAAAAATGTTTTACATTGGATTTTTTATCTTATTTTTGATAACAAGTTTGATCTTGTTAATAGCTTTTGAGATTGCTCTATTTTCCAAGCAGGAAAGGGCTGAATTCTCTAGCTTCATACCTTTAAACAATGGTCAGGATGTGACATTGTATGTATTTCATCTTTTGTATTTTGACCTTTATTATCAGAAGGCACAAACTATGAGAGTTTTATTTCTCTTACACATTGGGGTGAGAGGGAGTTCACCAGGTGAGGTTCCAATTCCCTAGACCTGATGGCAGCAGCAATCACCAAATCATATCTCAAAGTAGGAGTTGGGAGTAGGAGATGGAAATCCAGAGAGATTCTGGGAATCTCAGGATTCAGGAGGTTGAAGCCTATAGGCTCAGCTGCCCACTATAGGTGACTTGCAAGATATTATGTACTTGTATACTGGTAATCTTAGTTTGCACAGAATAATGTGAGCATACTTGAGATAAAATTAGATTTTGATTGAGCACATGGCCTACTGGATAGACTGTGCCAAATCATTAGCAGGAAATATTGCGTGACACAAGTATGAATAACCTAGTCTATAACCTAGTTTATACTTTCTCTATTTTACTAAAAAGAATTATGTAAAAAATTCAATTTACCTAAAACATGAGTAGCCAATCACTTTTGTCTGATCTATATATTTTAAGGCTGCTCCCTTCTTGGGAGAAGTGGTCTGGAAAAAACAATCAGTACAACCTGCAATAGTGATTTTATCATTTGTGGATAAATTCATATCGGTTACGTGACAGGAATCCAATGTGATAGCAGAGACAATATCTTGAGGTATTGCGTGGGAGGTTTTTGAGTTGGGATTTCTAACAAGTGAACAGGGACCCATTTTGTATTCTTAGCTCCATCACTTGTGGATTTGACTCTTGCCCTCCTGACTATGTAAGAAGAGTAAATGGTAAAGAACATGAATAATATTGTGAGTTTATGAAATTAAGAGAAAGAATGATGTAATATATATGAATGTAAATGTCTGTTCTTGTGGAGTAGAGTAGAAGAAGCATGCATGAAAATAAATAGAATGCTTAGTTAATTGTTTAGCGTTGTACAGGGAGTAGAACAGGGAAGTGCAATGCCCTTTGTTGTTATGGATATATGCTTTTAGTAATGTTAGAATAGGCAAGATGGGTCACATATAATTTTAAGAAATAAATAATAAATACATAGAGGTATGTGTTTGAAGATGTCAATGTGCATGTACTTTTCCATGCAGTCAGTCCTACATTATTGGCTCAGAATATGAATTATTTGCAGGGATTATTAGATAGATTTTATAATGCAACAAGATATACTTACAGATAGTCTTTGCTTAGCGACCACAGCTGAGACCAGCAATACTGGTGCTTAAGCGAAACATCACATGACCATAATGGACTTAAAATGTCACTTTTCATTTGGTTGTTAACAGTGATGAGCTGTGGCTCATTAAGCAAAACATCACATGACTGCAACTTGTGATTTGACTTCCGGCTTCTCCATTGACTCTGTTTGTCAGAAGCTGGTTGTGAAGGGTGCAAATGGTGATCACATGACTGGGGGAAGCTGCAATGGTAAAAAATGTGAAGATTGGCCATAAAGTTACTTTTTCAGCTCTCTGCTAACTTCAAAAAGTTGCTGAACAGAACAGTTGTTCAGCAAGGTTACCAGTATATATAGACACAAATACACCTTTACTGGTTAACATAGTAGAAGATGAAGGTCTCATTAGTCTGGCTTTAAAGAAAGGCATGGTCCCTGAGTGATGAACAGGATTACTTAGCAGGATTCCTTATTTCTTGTGGGAAAAGAGCATGTCTGTCTCTGTAATATATGGTAGCCATATTTCCAAGTAGCATATGTCATTAAAATTGCCCAATTCTAATCCTAATGCTGATTACCTGTACCAAATATGCAATGTCAACTGGGTTGCTTGTGTCTCTTGTTCACACTAGCAAGAAGTGCCCAGTCTCCCTTACCAATTTTTCCACTTCCAGACTTAAACAGGAAGCAAATGAGGAGTGAGGAAGGCAGTGTCTGGCCTGCTGCTTCTGGAATTTTCAAGAAGCTCAAGGTGGTAGGGCAGGACCTAAAAAACTGAAGGGGGAATTTGGCCTGGACAGTAGAGCAGTATGGTTGGTCATTGATTGCACTGGTTATGCTAATTACAGCTGTAGGATTAGGATGGCCATTAAAATGTTTATGAAAGGAAGACAGGCAAAAAAAAAAACAAGGACATGATGAAAGAAAGGAGGACAGTGTTGCAAAATGATTTTTTTAATGTAAACTTTAACATGTTAAAAAAACCCATTAACAATAAAGTATATGTTAGGGATGCATTTTCCAGATGCAGGAAGGCTAATGTGGATATTTAAATGTTTTTGTTATTCTGCCTAGCACTTTGTGTTGTCTAACAACATTGTGAAGTATGGTCTTTCACTTGCTTCCAATTTACAGTTCATAGTGACAGAGTGCAGAACATATAGGGGTCATCCTTTCTACTTTTTTTTATAGATGGGTGTTCTTTGACCATTTTGAATTGAACAACTTCTTTCCTTTTAACATTTGGATCAACTAGCTAATGATATCATTTCTAACAAATATTGCTCCTGAGGGTATGAACAAACATAGTAGTCTAAGTAATTGGATTTTCTGATACACAAATCTTTCTGCTTGTTTCTTCCACCCTCCATTTTCTCTCTCTCTTTCTCTCTCTAACACACAGAAGCATATGAGATTTTTGACTTTCCAGTTAAAGTTATGGTGGTCATTAAGCAAGTCACCACATAACTATATCCAAGTTTATTACCATTTTGTAGCAGTCATTAAATGCCACAGTCATTAAACAAACCTGTTTTCATCAATGGGCATTTTTTGCCAAAAAACAGAAGCAAATGCTGGTAACTAGCAAAAAAAAAACCACCCCTAAAAATAATGGTCATGTGACTATGGTACACTGCAAATGGCTGTAAATGTGAGCCAATTGCCAAGCACACAAAATGTGATCATATGACTGATGGGAAGGTGTGGCTGTCACTACTTTGAAAACAGGTGTAAGTAGCTCTTGGGAGGTCCATCGTAATTTCAAATAGTTGCTTAGCAAGGACTATCTGTTTGTGGAAATCCTCTACTGTATATATAGGAACAGTTTTTCTCTGAGACCTGGTACAATTTCATGTGCTTTGACCTCCTTCCACTAGCTGTACAGTGTCTTAGCTATGATTTAATCCCTCATCATCAGGGACATTTTCAAAACTTGGGTTGTGAGAAGGATTCTTTCCCCATCATTTACTTGGTGTGTCACCATAGACTTGAGGATTAGAGAGAAATGTAGCCAAGAGCATCTATAGTCTGGAATGATTGCATATTGTGCTGGGCAATCAAATAGGGATTCATTTGGGATGCTGTCCATTTGGCTATATATATGACTTCTAACCTGGTAATTTAAATCTCAGATTTGGGGATGGGAACTCCACTGTAGTTATTCTGGGGGATTTAACAAAATCCTTGAAAAAGATGGAGCAGTTAAGGGTTTTATCGCCATGGGACTGATTTAGTGCATCTTTTTTTTCAGTTGTTTTTCCACCACAGATATTACTAATGGGAATACACATGACATAATATCCACAAATACTTAATAGCTGCAAATCATATTGGTTCAAAAATTGAAAATGATAATATTGGACTTTTAGTCTGAAGAGGTAGACAGTAGAGAAAAGGAACTTGTGGTACTCTAAATGATGAACTTCATCTCTCAGTGTGCTTCAGTGCTGAATGTGCTTCCTAGGGATGTTAAATGTTGTGATCTTCAGTAACATCTGGAGTGCCATATATTACCTACCTTGCTATACTGATTAGCAGAGAAAAATTTGAACTCATTGGAATTTATTCATATGTTGAATGCATATATCAGACTGTTAATGAGCTTTTATTAATTCATGGCAAATATATAGGGGTTGCAATATGTTGGTATGGGAACTGCTTAGGAATTGCAACACATGCATTGCTAGTTGGAAACAAAGAGCATTAAGTTTTCACTTTTGCATTGTTCTCTTATATTATTAGTTATTTGAAAACATTTCAATGGTTACTATTTTCAGTATGCCACCAGCTGCGCATCTTTGTATGTCTGTTTGTAGGATGAAGATTACTGGAGGCTTTAAAGCTATCATAAACCAATAAGCTAAGAAATGGCTAATTTGGCTTTAAACAGAAACCAAACAGGAACTACTAAAATATTTAGTTAAAATTTTACTTTAACTTCAATCCTCAGCCTACGAGAACTAATTAAATGGCTTGTTCATCTGTAAACTGGAACTCTGTTGATGAAATATTTACAACTTGTAAACTCAGGCTTGTTGCTAGAGATCAAAATTTCTTAATAACATTATAGTTTTCAGAGTTTTCTGATACTAATAAATATATTTGTCCTTTGGCTTAAACATAGAAACTTTCTTTTTGGAAATTATATAAAGGGAATTATTTAAAATATAGGACAAATGAAGAAAATATTCCAAATGTAATTCCAAATGACAAATTGCATTAATATTCCAAATTCAATAGATGTTCAGTCAAGTCCTAAAATTTAGAAGATGTATGGGGTAATTGACACTTTTTATCATTTACCCCACTGTCTGTATTGCAATTATATTTTGGATAACAGAAATTAAGGGCTATGTGAATCAGAGTAAATCCATGGTTTAATAGAAATATAATCACTTTGCAGGTCTGCCCAGCAAATGACCTCATCAGGTGATCATGATGGATCATGAGCTTAATGAGCTATGAAGTATGCACAGGGACATGAAAATACAACAGTAGACTAAAACAATGGTGTGCCAAAGTCAAGAGAAGAGTCAAAGAATGACTAAAGGGTTATAAAAGCATAAAATTTCATGATCAAGAACAGCTAGAACATTTTTCAAACAGTCAATTTCTCCCTTTCACAATAATCAGCTACTCTGGCCAACAATCTTCTAAGGCTTGTCTCAGTATTAGAAATAAGAGCCATGTCATCTGCATACATTAACACTAAAATTTGCCATCCATTAAGTGAGATGGGCAAAAATCCTTTGTCTCTATTCTATAGCTTGCAATTTTATTTGCTTTCTGCTTGCCACTTCTATTGCTACCTTTTCCAAACTGGAGAATCCTTCTTGAATTAAGGAACTATAGTACAGATTTTGGAAATTACCTGATTACTAATTACTAATCTCTTCTCACATTAGCTGGGAAAAATGCTTTATCAATGATTGGGTGTGGTTGAATTGAGAAAAGCATTTAAGGACACAATTGTATTCAAACATGGGTTCAATACTCTGTGCAACTGTTTGTACTATTGCCTTTTATGATGCTTGTACCTACCATGAGCATTGATCCAAGAGTGGAAGAAATAAAATCCTTATGTTTTCCCCTCTCATGAGCCTAGGTTTATGTGGAAAAAATATTGAAAAGCTTTGTTGCAATTTATTATCAACTAACATTTATTGTGTTTTGTCATGACAAAATAATTCCCCAAGAAATGCCAATACCTGGAGAGGATCCAAACAATTGTTTTTTAATTCAAAGCTAGCAAGTTACAGTAAATTACTGGTACCTTGCACCTGAACAGGCCAGGTGCAAGAGCCACAAGGTGACCTAGCCACAAGGTGACCTAGAATACAGACAATTTAAACATGTATATACACTTGCAGAAGATCTCAAATACAGACTTCCTTTACCCTTGATAAGGAAACAAGATAAGCTCAAAAGGAGTCTTGAACATCCTTCATGCTATGAAAATATTACAGAGGTATCCCTAGAAAAGAAACATAGCAGCTTTGGTATATGACTTATGCTTGCACCCTAATTGTTATCTAACAAGCAGTCCTTGTAATTTACTGAGAAAGGAAGAGAAATAGGGAAATATCTTGAATCTCTCTGTCGCCCTTTTCAAGGTGTGAACCCTGGAATCAATTAGTAGACTCATAATATTTTAACATTTTAACAATGATATATGAAAGGGACAGCAAATAATATACAAATGAACATAAATATTTTACTCTTTTCATACAAGTAAAAATTCAGTTGATGCAACCTGAGTTCTTATTCTGACCCTCCACACCCATAAAGAAATACCCCGTTGTGAGCTTACTACAATAATTTTTTTTATCCTATTGCAAGGTGAATAGGTTTTGTGAGCTTGTGAAGAAGGCTGTTTATTATTCAAATGAATATAACTGGTACTAAGGAAGGGCAAGTATTCATTCTATCTTCCTGATGACAGAAAATTAATCTGTAGACATATTTGGAGAATAAGTCTTGCCTGGGGAAATTCAGTCAGATGTATGCTCCTTTTAACTACTTCCCAGTGAGAAATATGGACTGTCTTTATTTCGCAGAGAACAGGTGTGGCAAAGGTCATTCTATGCTCGCAATATGCAATTAGAAGAAAGGAGGAACAAGTCATGGGATTATTCTGAGTGGGAAATGAAAGTGCTCTGATAGGTGTACTCATCGGAACGGTAATAAGAGTTACAGTATATTGTGGATTTCACTAGTAGGTCCATGTCTTAGGAGCAATGCAGAAGTGGTAATTTGCTACTGCCTTTTTTCAGGATGTTTTCTTCAGCTTCCCAATTTAGTCTGAGGCCCTGGTATTCGATAGGGCGTTCCATGCCAGCATTGATGTGTTTCAGTTTCTATGCCCACATCTGCCAAAACTGAAACAACTCTTTCAGAACAAAACTTCTTGGTAGTCTGACATCCAAATACTAACCAGTCCAATCCTACTTATATTTTCGAGATGACACTGAAATATAATCAGAGGTGAGCCAAGAGAGTAATTTGTTGAGGTTGAAAGCCTCGAGCAGAAAATCAGCGCTCACCGCAGAAGCTTTCTCAGAAGAATGGGAACGGTTGTGAAGTGGCTGCTGAGCAAAGAGGAGAGAAAAAGAGAGAGAGAGAAAGAGAGAGAACCGAAAACGGAAAATAGAATATACCGTGCTCTCCTGTTAACTGCTGGCATCTGATTGCAAACAGTAGGAAATGGCAGCTGCTTTTAAAAAGGGTTTTCTCGACTTTTTGTAGGGATGTGGATTTGCACGCTTGTCTCACAACCTTTGTTTTAATTCTGAACAGTAAATTTCCCTCTGTACTCTCTGCATCCCAGGGTCAAGTGTAGAGGAACAGCAGAGCGATGGCTTGCATCTTGTTCCGTCTTTAGTTCTTTACGGAAAGGGCTGCACTTTATTTTTTATTTTATTTATTTATTAAATGTAATGCCAGCAAATTCAAAATGACTTTAACTGAGGTCTTGCAATGTAAGGTTAGAAGACAGGGGTCTTCTGGAGAATAAGACATGTGAAGGACCAAATGGAACTGAAATCCAGGAGAAATCTGGCACGGACCACAGCAGCATGGGTCTCAGAAACGAACTACAGTCCTGGAAGAGCAATTTCAAAGTTTGCTTCAAAGGAATAGAATCTACACTGGGGGCAGAATTATATTTGAAGAGGCAAGCCTGAGCTTTCCTCAAATTTGTGTCTGCCAGAAGAACTGACCGTGAGACCCCTAAGAGGGTGACAGCCCTTGAAATAAGGTGTGGCTCGTCGTGGTGGCACTTTTAAAAATATTTTTAAATTCCATTTATTAAAATGTGAAAGAGTCAACATGAAATAATGGAGTGAAAAAGTCCTAAACGCATGACAGTAATGACCATAAACTGCCTTTTAGCAAGAGAGAATCAACAGAACAATGACCCATGTCGTAAGTATAGATGCCTCTACAGGTAATTCATGAGTTATCACCACTCATTCAGGGACTGTTCAAAGTTATGGCCACCCTGAATGAGTATGACCGGTCTTCGAAGTTTCACTTGCAGCCCACTTGCGCTCCCTAGCACTGGTCTGCAGCACCCTTCACCCACACTCCCATGCTCCTATATCCTGGAAATGTGGGACAAAAAGGACACCTCCCTACATAACCTAACAGGCCAGGCTGAATCTGGTCAGAGGAGGCATTTCTAAAGATACATTATACATTTATACAATGTATATAAAGATATATTAGATATATAAAGATATATTAGTGGCAAGCCATAAAATCATTATTAATTAGTGGCAACCCCTCCATGGATCACTGCTTTGTCATGGCAAAGGGGCTTGAATGAAACTATGAGCTATGCTGTGCAGGGCCACTCAAGATGGACAGATCATAGTGGAGAGTTCTGAGAAAATGTGATCCAGTGAAGGAAATGGCAACCCACTCCAGTATCATATGGAAATATCAAAAGGTTAAAAGATATGACATTGGAAGATAAGTCCCTCAGGTTGGAAGATGGCCAATATCCTACTGAGAAAGAATGATGGGCAATTACAAGTAGCTCAGAAAGAATGAAGTGGCTGGGCCAAAGCCGAAAGGATGCTCAGCTGTGGATGTATCTGGAAGTGAAAAGAAAGTCCAATGATGTAAAGAACAATATTTCATAGGAACCTGGAATGTAAGATCTATGAATCAAGGTAAGTTGGCTGTAGTCAAACATGAGATGGCAAGATTGAACATTGACATCTTGGGAATCAGTGAACTAAAATGGATAGGAATTATCTAATTTAATTCAGATGACCACTAAGAATCTATTAGAAGAAATGGAGTTGCCCTCATAGTCAATAAAAAACTAGGAAAAGCAGTATTGGGATACAGTCTCCAAAATAACAGAATGATCTCAGTTTGAATATAAGGCAAATGATTCAACATCATAGTAATCCAGGTCTGTACCCCAACCATTGATGCTGAAGAGGCTGAAGTTAACCAGTTCTAAGAAGACCTACGACACCTTCTAGAACTAACACCAAAAAAAAAAACAACGTCCTTTTCATCATAGGGGTTTGGAATACTAAAGAAGGAAGTCAAAAGATAATAAAAATAACAGGCAAATTTGGCTTTGGAGTATAGAATGAAGCAGGACAAAGGCTAGCAGAGTTTAGCAGAGAACACACTGGTCATAGCAAACACTCTTTTCTAACAACCCAAGAGGTGACTCTACACATGGACATTGCCAGATTGTCAATACCGAAATCAGACATTATATCTTTGCAGCCAAAGATGGAGACACTCTATATAGTCAGTCAAAACAAGACCTGGAACTGACTGTGGCTCAGATCATGAGCTTCTTATTACAAAATTTAGGCTTAAAATGAAGAATGTAGGGAGAACCTCTAGGCCGTTCAATCATATCCCTTATGAATATGCAATGGAGGTGAAGAATAGATTTAAGGGATTAGAAATGGTAGACAGAGTGCCTGAAGAACGCTGTGCATAACACTGTACAGGAGGTAGCTGCTAAAATCATCCCAAAGAAACAGAAATGCAAGAAAACAAAGTGGCTCTCTGATGAGGCTTTACGAATAGTTGAGGAAAGAAGGAAAGTGAAAGGCAAGGGAGAAGGGGAAAGATACACCTAACTGATTGCAGATTTCCACATAAAGCAAGGAGAGATAAAAATTTGTTTTTCTTATCTTTAAGAATCTCTTTATCTTTTTTTAGGCAAGAATTACCCTAATCTCCAATCTCTCTAACCATTCCAGTAAGATACCATAACTGATGGATTCAAAAGCTGCTGATATGTCTAAAAGGTTAAGGAGAATTATTCGATCATCATTCAAGATATAATACAAGTTATCAAGGAGGACAACAAATGCTGTCTCAATCCCATGCCTAGACATGTGCCCAAACTGAAAAGGATTAAAATAATCTGTTTTCTTTAAGATTCTATGTAAATGACCTGACACTGTCTCAATAACTTTCTCTCAAAATGGAGAACAGACAATAATTGGACCAGGGCCACAGCTTCACACACACACACACACAGAGAAGTTGAATAACATTTCCATTAGCTCTAGTTTCCAAAACTGGGTTTCACTATCTTTGCTTTACTGGATTACAATTTCTTCATGCAGTCAAGAGACCAATGGATTTGTCTCTTAGCCCAATGCATTTTATTTTTCACATTTTTAAACCTCTATTCTCCCTCTGAAAGAATAGAAAAAGCCAATGGTTTAAGAATTAAATTAAATATGAAGGGGATAAGAGAAATCCTTCTCAACTGCCACAATATAAGGCACTCCCTCTGAAAGGGAGGGATATTGTGGCAGTTGAGAAGGATGTCTCTTATCCACCTTAATCTTTAATTCGAAAACCATTGGCTTTTTCTATTCTTCTATTACTATTTTCTCAAGATAATAAAGACATGGTAACACTTAACATTTGTACTTGACAAATTATTTTTATTTTACAATGATATTATGGCTATTCTTGTGTAGTCATAAGTGTCAGCATATTAATCTTATTATTTGATTGACCTTGAAAGATTATTGTCTTGCAAATGTATGCATTGTCCTTTCAATATACAGTACAGTATGTTTTTTTGTCATTTGCTACACAACCTTCTATTGTTTTATTGTCAGTTTTAAACTTCTATATGATTTTATTATACTGATATTTATCTTTTATCTTTGGAAATCTTTATTTCCCTCCCTATTTCTCTTCCATGTGAACCCAAATGTAGGTATTTTTCCTGATAAGAGAAAACCCTTTGGGAAAAAGAATAGCAAAACAGAAATTCTTCCCTTGTTCTCATTTTTTGTATCTACATGGTGATTCTTCCAAATTAAGGACTGTGGTTTCATTATATGCAAAATCTGTAAAGAAAGGTATAACAAAGCATAATTTTTAAAGGTGTCCTTAAGCTCTACAACTAGCTTGTGCTGGAATTTTTCTTCTTCAAGGACACATTAAAATGTAAAGAACTGGGGAGGCCCTCTGTTTTTGTTGAATTACATTTGCTTTTATGGAGTATGGTAAATATAATTTACAAATGTCAAAACATGCACAAGCTGAATTATTTATACGTATCATACTGTGAAAAAAAGGGGGAATGCCGAGTATCTATTTTTATCTGTTTAATCACTGTATGTGACAGCATTACTTGGTGTAGTAGAATGCAAACAATCATTGGGGTCCATCCTGATCTAGCCAATTAGTTGCTTGCAAAGGTCAAGAAACTGGCTTTGGGATTGGTTCAGAAATAATAATTTTTAGATGCCGTTGGCTCTTTCACAGGATAGGGTAGCACTATAGTAAATAACTCTTCGTATTTTTTCACCCAAAATCAATCTCTATTTAGTCTCTCTGGATCTTCAGATGGGACAGCTCCAAGCAGTACTCAAGAAATGATATTGTGTCACTGTTCTATCTTTCTATCTTTAGTGGGATTTCTTGGTAAGAAAGAAAAAGAAATGAGAAAATACCAGAGGTTTATACATGGATAGTCACATTATATGGATTTCTGGTAAAATTCCATAAATAAGGTGGTAGAAAACAAAACAAAAGCCCCAGTTGCATTTAGATCAAGAAGGGACCATTTAGATCAAGAAGGGACCTTTTTCATCAGGATGCTCTGCCCGGAGTTTAAGACAGACAATTCATCTTATTGTTCTTTTCTTCCAGTTTTACTTTATTGTAAGTACACAATAGCCTGATTTGGACTGAAATTATCTGCATAGAATGGGGGAGACTAATACATCATCATGGCTTTTTAAAATAATTCTGCAGGTGCAGAATTAAAAAAATTTCTATGATACCAATGCTCATAGAAATTTGATTTAATCCACTACACTATACTAGTACTATACTAGCACTATAGTAGTACTATTGTTGTTGTTCAGTTGTGCAGTCATATGCACAATGATTCTTGATTCTTGGTGACCCCATTGACTGCAGTATGCCACTATACCATGCTAGTATTATACTAGTGCTATACTATACTGTACCATACCAGTACTATACTAGTACTATACTAATACTAGTACCGTACTATACCAATACTATACTAGTACATACTATACTAGTACTATAATGTCTCATGCCATACCATACTAGTACTATACGATATACCAACACTTAGTTATTGTTGTCACATTTTTTCCCTCATGACCTCTTCTCTTTTCCAGCCATGCAGTGTCTATTTCCAATATCCATTTTTATGTTCATCCCAGCTGCTGTAGTGAGACAGTAACTAGCAGTATTTACCTCCACTCCTGCCCTACCACTTTCATTGGTGTCCAGTAGTGAATTAATGTTCCTTTGCATTACTAGGTCCTTCTCTTGCTTTTCTTCTATCTTCTCCTTTGTCTCTTTTACCTTTCTTTATTTTATTTTATACTGAGCACCATCCATTTCTCTTCATCTGGCTATTCATTATTAAACCAAATCCTTCATATCTCACACATTCTATCCCTACATCTTTCCAGGCACCACCAAAACTTCCAGGCATAAAAACAAAAGCAGCAACAAAAGACACAATCCCACAAACAGCTACTTTATACAGCAACATCTGCTAGGATGAAAGGAACTGAGAGAAATGAAAGTAATTCTAATCTACTACTTTAATGTCTCTGTGTTTACAAGAATTTCTTCTTCTGGGTGTCAAAGCTCCTGACCTTGGGTTAGATGTAATGATCCTCCTGGGGACACCCCTCTTTTGCTTGATCATGTGCAGAGACTCAAGAGTGATCCCCCTCTTCACACATGGTTCAGTCCTTGTTTCGCCCACATCATTCCCCTCTCCATGATAAGCTCTCTCTTTCATGGAAGAGTCAGCTGTGGTCCCCTCAGCCTCCATGGTTTCTTCAGAATCGAAAGCTTCAGTGGAAGTGGGAGAGGAGGGAAATCATCTGAAAGAAAGGAATGACCTTCCCTGTGTCAAGAACCTCCATTGGCTCAGCAGATGGAGTGAGCTGCAAGTGAAGCACAGGTTTAATCTCCTGCTTCCCCTCCATCTCAGTCCAACAAGACCAGAGGGTGAAAGCCACTCAGAGTACAATGTTTCTCTCTCTTCATACTGCACCTGGAAGAGTGGTTGGTGTTTTGTTTTTGGAGGTTCTGCAGAAGGTTCTGGCTATGAAAAAACTGAAGAGGTAAATGCCAGTTCACCCCTCCCTCTCTGCTCAACTAGGCCTGATGTGGAAGGTTGCTCACAGTCTGTAAAGTGCTGGTCCTGCATTGGGGGACCTGGAGGCTCAACATGCTCAGCACTGGGTTCCTCAGGAGGAGTATAGCTGGGACTGGTATGTGCAGCCTGGGGCTTGTAGGGAAAATGCCAGTGGAAATGTACCAAGAGTTGCATGGACATTCCTGGCATTTTCCCATGAGTGATCAGATTCTGGATAGCCCTTCCAGTGGGTAAGATATTGGATGCCTCTTCCCCAGCTCCTGGAATCTAGGATTTCTTCCACCTCAAATTCTTGTTCTCCTTCCACAATGACTAGAGGGGGAGACAGATGGGAAGAGCGCAAGTCACTGGGGGGGGGGTCCTTCAGCAAGAGAGAGTGATGGAACACTGGGTGCACTTTCATAGATGGAGGCAACTGCAAACGGTATGCTACTGGGTTGATTTATTGAATTACCATGAATGGACCCACAAAACATGAATCTAGTTTCTTGCATGGCTTCATAAATCCAGAAACTTAGTAGAGAGCCGAACCATATCACCCCTCTGTCTTGGAGGTCCCTTTTGCCACTGGGCGTCTGCTGCCTTAGCAGAGTTTGTGCAGCTATTTGCTCTTGCAAAAAATCTACTGCCCCTAGAATATTATCATCATCTCTGGGGTTGTGGAGTGTCTGTGGTTGTGGAGACACACTCTGGAGTGTCTGGTAACACTCTTGGTGAACTCCATACAAAGCTTGAAAAAGGGGATCATATTGATCAATTTATGCAGTACATTATTGTATAAAAACTCTGCTAATAGGAGAAGGGAAGGTCAATTGTCTTGAGAGTAGGTGCAGTAGCATCTTAAGTCCTGTTGTAACAACTGATTATTTTTTCAGCTTCACCACTGGTAGCAGGGTGGTGGGCGGAAGGTAAACCAACTTGCACATTTAGAAGTTTAAACAGAGCTTTCCAAAATCTGTAAGTGAATTGTATCCATCAGTTTGAAATTGACCTTGACACCATAACTGTATGGTGAAAAGCATTGTTTAAAACCAACTGAGCAGTCTCCTTGGCAGTGGGTTGATCCTTGTAAGTAATAAAGTGAGCCTCCTTAGTGAACAAATCCACTACTACCAGTATTGATGTATGGCCCTGAACTAGGGGCAAGTCAGTGATAAATTCTATAGTATGCCAAGGGTAGGGAGGGGTAGGCAGGGGTTCTAAAGGATCTGTGGGTTTCTGATGGAGACACTTGACCCATCTGCAGGTGTGGGAAGAGGCAACATAGTCCTTAATGCTGCTGATATCTTAGGCAACCAAAAGTCTTGTAAGGTTCAATGCAGTATCTTAAAGACTCCCCCATGGCTAACTGTTGGATTATCATGGCAGATCTGCCACACGTTTTCTCTGTGAGCTGCTAGAACTACTGGTCTACCCTTATGCCTCAATGCCCCTCCCTCCATTGAAAATGGAGTTGTGGTATCTAGCAGAGCCCCTTGAAGATCATCTATCTGGGTCTGCACAAAAGGGTATGTTTGCTGCTGCGCTTTGATCCTGGTGAAGATGTTTTGATGTGGCTGGATCATTCCTAGTATTTCTGGAGGTGGTGACTCTGGAACTTGCCTGAAATTCTCAGGACATAAAATGATTTTGGCTACTGGGTCTTGGTATAGATGTATCAATTCATATTTCAATGTTTTCTGGACATGAAATTCTTTGTATCTGAAATATAATTGATGTAGAAATCAAAATGTGAGAAAAATTGGCTCCACTGCATTTGTCTGGAGGGAGTGGTTTAGTGCCTTGCAACATCTGTAGATTCTTATGATCTGTGTGGACTTCTATGGGCCAGCCATCTCTTTCTAGGAAATGGCATCAATTTTGAAAGGCTGCCTTAACCTCTAAGGGTTCCTTGTTGAACATGTCATAGTTTCTTTCTGGCACTTTTAGACTTCTGGAAAGGAAGGCATAAAGTATTAAACCTGACCCACTGTTGGGAGCTTCTTGTAAAAGGACGGCTCCGATTGCCACATCTGATGCATCCGTTTGGACTATAAATCTTCTTGATGGGTCTGGGTGTTGTATAAGTGGTTGGCACTCAAAAAGCTGTTTTAGCTCTGTAAATACTGTTTGCTGTGCATTTGCCCAGATAAACCTGGTCCCTTTTTTCAAGAGCTGTGTGAGAGGTTTCACTTTATGGAAGAAACAGAGAATGAATTTCTTGTAAAAATTTACAAAGCCTAAGGAACTTTGCAGCTACTTGGTGTGCTTGGGAGCTTGCCATTCTAGTACTACTTGCATCTTATGGGGGTCCATTTGGATGCCCTCTGTGGAAATATGGTATCCCAAGTAATCTAATTGCTTAGGTCAAAAGTGCATTTTTCTAATTTAACAAAAAGGTGACTGTCTTTTAGCCTGGTTAAAACCTCCCATACATGGTTATATTGGGCCTTGTCTTCTGAATAGACCAAAATGTCATCCAGGTAAATCATCACAAACTTGTCAAGTAAATCAGCAAAAATCTGATTCATGAACCTGGAAAAGGCTGCCCAAGGATTCATGAAACCAAAAGGAATGACATTATATTCAAATTTCCTGAATCTTGTGTCAAACAAGATCAGATACTCATAGCCCTCCCTGATTCTGATGAGGTGATAAGCATTGCAAAGGTCTAACTTGGTGAAAATGCATGTCTTCTGCAATGTATCCAAAAGCTCTGATATAAGAGGCAGTGGATAATGATCTCTCACTGTCACTGAGTTGAGGGCTTTGTAGTCATGAACCATACAGATGGGGGGTTGGACCCTGGATTTGAAGAGACTGGGTCCTGCTTCTTAAGCACAAAGAATGTGGGAACTGAAGCTGGGGACTTAGAGGATAAGATAAAGCCCTTCTGAAAATTTGAGTCAAGATACTGTTTTAAAACAGTTAAACTGGCAGATGTGGGGTATTGTCTGGTGGCAGGAATCTTGGCCCTTGGAAGTAAATCTGTTGTACTTTCTATCTCCCTATGAGGGGGAAGAGTTGAAGCCTCTTGCTGGGGAAAAAATCTGTGAAGTCTGCATACTTCTCTGGTAGGTGAGGAATTGCCCCTTTGGGGCTCTGAAGAAGTTGCAGAATCTGGCTCCATGGGACAGCTCCTTGCAACTGGTCACCCTGAAAAGGGAAATGCAGGCCTCCTTTGCCCCATTCGATCCTGGGGTAATGCTGCTTCAGCTATTCTGTTCCAGGATGATAGGGAAAATTTTCTGTGACCTAAAAGCTTAATATTTGGTTCTGCTGAGCTATAATTACTTGCAAGGGACCTGTGGAATATGTAATTTGACTTGCTTTTAAGGGCTGACCATAAGGTGAATGAAGGGATCTGGAGGGCCTTGACTGTGAGGAATCTAAGAAGCTAGCATTTGCTTTTGAATCAATTAAAGCTCTCATATTTTCCTCTTCTCTGTGGAGAATGATCAGTGTTACAGGAACTGTTAATAAAGTATCCTTAGTTTCCTGGATGGATGCCCATAAATAACTCATATTGAGCAATAAATGTCCTCATCTTTTCCGCTTCGCCAGCATACATCTCAGGAAGTCTTGGCCCCTCTGAATTACTGTCTGTAAAACTAGGCCTGGCATGGGAACTGGAACAGGAGAATTTGGTAGCCCTGGTGTAGCCTGTATCTGTTGCATTAATTGTAGTAAAGTAGCAGATAAATTCTGAACTTTGTTCTCCACTCCATCCAGCCTTCATGGAACAGCTTCTAAAATTGTCTTGTCAGAAGCAATGTTTTAATTCCTGTATGCTTCTCAGCAAAAGAAAAACAAAATAACTCTTCCTTTCTTCCCTTTCTATTTATTTTGTGAGATAGAGAAATTAATGTTGGGATGAAAGGAGCTGAGAGAAACGAAAATAATTCTAATCTACTGCTTTAATGGCTCTGTGTGATTACAAGAATGTCTCCTTCTGGGTGCCAAAGCTCCTGACATTGATTTATATCTAACGATCTTCCTTGGGAACACTCCTCCTTTTCTTGATCATACACAATGACTCAAGGTTGATCCCCCTATTCATACATGATTCAATCCTTGTTTTCCCCACATCATCTTAAAGAAAAATATATAAATATATACTTGGTTATAAGAGCATTAAAACAGTAATTTCTGTTGTTTGTTTTCTTCTAACATCTACAGAAGATGCATGGAAATTGTTTTGTCTGTTCTTGTTTGCATCATTCCAACTTGAGTTTTTGTGACAGCAGTACAGGTAGAATACGAGGCGAACAATACATTTAGTGAAGTTGTTTAGATAGTTTTCCAAACCAGCCATTCCATTTTAGTACCATTAAAAACCCCAAACAGAGATAATGAATTATTAGAAGTCATCTCTTTCAAGCTGTGCTAAATACACTAATACTTATTGAAGCATGCTTTATGATTTTTAAGTCATTTCCTTCTTCTATCACCATGGTTATACTGCAGGCTGAATAGGTTGAACTGAGCAAAATTCCCTATGGAGTCTGATAATGAATAAATTATTGTTTTCAGAACAACTGTAAAAGAAGCACTAAAAACAGCTTCCCTTTTTTCTTGGGTGTCAGCATTAATATTCAGTGCCTTTTTCTTCCATCTGATTGTATTGTATTTGCACCATTGATATCTAAAGATAAAGCATTTGTAATAGTTGTGTTTTAGACCATCCTAAATGGGAAACTACAGAAATCCATATTGGCTCGTCGTCGCCCGGGTGAACAAGGACCGCTCTAGATGTTGGGGATCCTGGACATCTAGTGGAAAATGAGCTACAGGACTCCACTGGAGAAGGAA
>JANHZU010003105.1:159386-171052 GCA_032468055.1 Acrochordus granulatus | reverse complement strand
GGCTTCCTGTATACTTCCACATGGAGCCCCCTGTTTTCTCCAATGATAACTGCACAGTCTAAGAAGGCTAAGCTGTTATCCTTGGCATCCTCACGAGTGAACTTGATGTTCTGGTCCACAGCATTAATATGCCCTGTGAAAGCTAAATACACACAATAAAATAATCTGTATTTTTATTTGTAATTGGCTCTCTTCATTTCTGCAACTTTGGCTTATTTAACTCATTGTGTTGAAGTGTTTTTAATGGTATATACTGTACAGAAATGTTTTTTCATACATACATTCATACATGTAGTTGATGTTTGCAATCTGAGGGAAAGTTAAAGATAATTTCTTCATCCTCTATTCAGAAGACTGTATCACTGTTTCCCAACTTGGCAAATTCCAGGTATATCGACTCCAACTCCTCCACACCTCTGTACTGGTGTTTAGTCAAGTCTTGGGATTAGCATATAACTAATATACATAGCATATAACAAAAGTTTGATACTGCATCTTTGTGAAGCTTCTCAAGAAAGTAGTTGGTGAGTGCTTTCTGATGTCAGTATGTGAATGAGTATAGCCTTGCAAAGACATGCTAGAATTCTTGTAAAGATCCAGAGAGTCAGTTTGGTCTAGTGGTTAAGGTACCAGGCTAGAGAGCTTGGATAGCATAAATTCTAGTCTCACCTTAGCCATGAAAGCTAGTTAGGTGATTTCAGGCTAGTCACTCTGTCTCAGTCCAGCTAACCTCACAGGGTTGTTGTGGGGAAAATAGGAGGAAGAAGGTATGTGGGATATGTTTGCCACTTTATTTAATTGTATTATTTATTTGTTTGTATCCCACCTTTATTATTATTATTTTATAAAATAAAGGCGGGATACAAATAAATAATACAATTAAAAATTAGGAAAATAGTAGCAAAAGTGGATTAGATTATTGATCATTACTTTGCTTAGCAGATCATTTTACCTGCAAGATTGAAGGGGAAAAGGTTGTGGATGAATCTTTTAGTGCTATGTTGTTCCTATTGTGGGTTTGTTATATTTAGGCCAGTTTTGAAGCTAGTTAAGTTATACTTAAGGCCTGCTTCTTGTAAGAGATTTAACATAGGGATGAATTGGGACTCAGATTTGATAGTGATTGTCCTCACTATCCCTTTTAGTGATTCCCAGGCTTTCCTGTCAACAGTACAGTTACCAAAATTTACTTTTGTGTAAGTTCCAAAGTGAGGATACTTGGAATTAAAAAAAAATTATCAGCTTCTCCAAAAATCAAAGGAGAAAAAGCTTGGCAAATCTATACCTTGACTATTTGAGTGTTTCATCCATTGCAGTTGTAGCCCTTGATCACCAAAAATAATAAATATGACTACTAATCACAAGGTTGCTGTGGTAAGCTGTAGACAATTGTTATCATGGATTGGATAAACAAGCCCTGGGGATCTGGTTTCACATACAACACCAAGCTGTATACAAAGGCTTATAAACTGTCTCACCCAATACATAAGCCTGAACCTATACTTTTCTGGTTTATCCTATGGAAGGATTTTTTTAAAAAAAGTCCAACTTTTTTGCACTGATAATGTTACCTAGTTTTGGTAATGAAACTTCTACAAGCAAACAACCAAGCTCAGAGAGCACCAAGGGCTCAACAAGTCAAAATTTCTCTGAAACATTTGAACTGGTCTTTTAAAGCTATTTCTCTCCCAGTTTTCCACAAGCACAGTCAATAGTGAAAATATTTGTACTTCCTCTTTAAAATGGCTGGGTATTTCATAGGATTGACAGGATGGGTCATTAAGCTGGGATATGGCTTGTTGGATAAAAGTGTGCATATTGAAACACTGTGGTTTCTAAATCATGGTTCATGGCTCGGTGCAGAATGTATCTATGTGTCTAATACTAGTGTTTCAGTAAGTAACATTAAGGAAAAAAACAAATCTTTCTGGCCTATTTGTCTATAATAATTTTAAAACTCATACAATTATAGTAAAGCCCAGATCAGAATATGTGAAAAAAAATTTTAAATTAGCTAATCTTCACAGGTAAAATTATTTGAAGCTTCAGGTCTGATCTGTCTACTTATTTCTTTTATAATTCATTAGAAATTAAAGCAGGTTTTGGTCTTATTACTGAGCAGGATGATCTGAAAGTTTGCAGATAGAGGCTCCATATACTCTACCTTCATAATTAATGTGTTCTGTAGCATTTCTCAAAAGAACAAATGTTTGTGCCATTATTAATTGACAAAAGCTATTGCCTTAAATGGCTTGGAAATGTAAAGTAGAAAAATGGGGGTAGTGGGAGTAAGTAGACAAGAAAGCTGTTGAGAATGCTCGTTGATGGATTTTGTCTCTCTCTTGTCTCCATGAAGACATATTTGGATTTCTACATTATGGTAATGGTGTTTAAATAAAGAAGCTGACAAAGAAGGTTGCTGAATTATTTTATTGCCTCAAGACCCATTTGAGTGGTAATGTTAAAAGAAAGCCATACAATTACAGAAAACCACTTTTATTGGGGAATTGATTCATTCATTTAAACTTCAATAGGATTTTTTTTACTAGATAATAGGATATTACTTTTTTGAGATGCACCTACCTACATGTTATCATCATCATCAACAACCCAAAAATAAGAAAGTATTTGATTTGTTGAGGGAATTTTGGTTTCTATTTTGACTTTAGAAAGAGAAACATACTTAGATGAGTTTTAGAAAAGAGTTGTTTCCAACATTTTAAAATCCAAGGATTTTAGTTTGTTTTCTGGAATACTTTTTTGTCCCAGGTGCATTTTTGTATAGAAGAAAATGAAATTGTCATTTTCCTGCTTATGGAGCTTTTGGTATATAACCATATTCTATTATTCCTTTAGAAATAATGTAATTTCTAATTATTTTAGATGGAATTTTCAGGTGTGCAGAGATAAGATGTGGGAACAGTCTCAAGCTACATAAAATAAAAGTGTCAGGTGATCAGCACTTTTTAAAACTGTCTGCAGTAGCTAAAGATCTGTAATCTATTTCTTTTCTTCATCTTAATATTTTTAACCATGACTGAAACCATAACACATCTTGGTCCCCCTAAAGGTAAGGGCACAATATAAAATTAAACATATAAATGTGTAGCTGTCCAAGGTGCTCACGTCCTGGTTCTGGATATTATAGCAAGAGAGTCCTAGCTTTTTTCCATTTTGTGCATGTGTTTTTCAGTCATGCTGGCAAAAGTTGAACACATGTTGCAGAAGAATATATGGCTTTCTAAAAGAAAGGTCAGATGAAATGTAGAAAATGTACAAACCTACTTAACTTGGAAGTCCCATGTCCATACCTATATCAGCCTTTCTGAAATTTAACTCTAAATTTAACTCTAAGGCATTTGGTCTGCAATTCTCAGAATTCCTAGCCAGTCATAATGCTATTATCTCATTATATCTGGAGGACACTAGATTGGGAAAGGCTGGCCTATAAAGAGCTAAAACAAAGCATAACTTGCATTCTTCTCCTGTCATTAGTTATTTTTTTTCTATAAGTTACTCATGAGAACTAAACTATTTGGGCTCAATATCTCTCTCTCCTACCCCCAGTATTATTTATAATTTTAATTTTGGGGTAATTACAAGATTACAATTGGTGGCCTTAAAACTGCACGTTTGCATTGGAAGAAAGGTATTAAAGTTCCTAGGGATATTTAAAATAGGAGTCTCAAATTCATGATAGAAGCCTGTTAGCAAACTTCATCTAAGTAAACTTTGGGTTAGGTCTGTTGCTTCAACTGAGAAGAAAGTGAGTGCAATAGATTCGTACTTACAACTCTAATCATGAGATGTGAAAAGTGAAAGTAGCCATGATAATGGTGATATGAAAACTTTATTCAAACAAAGCAATTGAGGCAATTGTTTTATAAGCTCCTGTATGGCTACCAAATTATATGGAAACATTTGTTTTTCAAGACCTTTTTATCAGAAATTATGGTTAACACTCTAGAAGAATCTGCTCTAATGGTTAAACTTTGAATTTATGTGGGATGTGAGAATTTTCTGAATGTCTTGTTAAGATAATTGAAAATCACATTAAGTAGAAATAGTGTTGTTAAAACACAAATGAATGTTATGGTGATAATAGAAGCTATTTCTATTGAGCTTCTAGCTCTATGAGGATGATGGATTTGCTCTCTGAATAACTTCTCCCAGTTCTTTGTTTGGCAGAACACAACAAGAAATCTTTGCACAGGAACAAGTTAATCTTGTATAGAGAAAGATTGAACTGTATTGCATAATGTAACTATTCCAGAATCTCATCTTATCAGAATCATAGGTGAAGAGTATGATTCCTGCTTCATTTAATGTTTAAAATTGCTACTAACTGAATAGAAATCAAGAATTCACTAAACATATCCCTTTAAAATATGTTAATGGTAATTGGACATTTTATTGATGGTGGAGGATTTTGGATCACTTTAAATCTGCCTACATGAGCCCTCTCCAACATCTGATGTTCTTTGTGCATTAATAACAAAAGCTCTCAAGTGTGTGATGTCAGGGTAGGATTATATTCAGATTTTTCTTTACAATAGGAATGTTTAAATAGAAAGCGGTCTATAAATGCTTTTCTCCAATCAGCTTTAGGGCAAAATGGTGGTCACATCCAAGTTTCAGTCCAGCATGTCTTCTTTGAAAAACTGCCTTCCTTGAGTAAGGTTGACATTTGATAACAACATTGGCCTCAAATTTTGTCCATGGCCATTGAAGCATTGCATCCACTCCATTGCACCCACTCCAAAGGGCATGTGATGAGCCCTCTGAATTTGGCAATTATGTCTCTGATCTCTTTTCAACATTTTCTTCACCATTGCTGCCCAACATGCAGGTTAGACATCAAAGACCATTGGAAGCTCAGAAGTAATGAGTCCAGTCTCACCTCAGAGGGAAGAATGCAGGGACCACCACCAAAAAAGCCCACTACCTAGAGCTCACCAAAAGTAGCTCCCTAGCCGATGGAGCCCTCTCAGCTGGATCTGGTGAGATGGGCAGATGGAATCCAGGAGAGGCAATCCCTCAAGTAACACAGTCCCATGCCATGATCCCAAAGGTCAACATCAGCACCTTGAATCAGACCCAAAAAGAGACTGGTAACCAGTGCAGCTTGTGAAGCAGAGGTCTAATGGGTATTGTACCAGAAATATACTGGTATGCTTATGCTGCCGCATTTTCCACCAGCTGAAGTTTCCAGATATTCTTCCAGGGCAACCTCATGTAGAGTGCATTGCAATAATCAAGGGCATGAGTGACTGTGAGCAGGGCCATTTGTTCTAGGATTGGGTACAACTGGTGGACAATACAAAATTATGCAAAGGTTCTCTTAGCCATGATTGCCACTTGTTCCTCAACCAGGAGGTGTGAGTCCACCTCCATATTGTACACAGAATCTGGGACCATGCAACTCTATCAGCACCAAAGATAGTATAGTCCCAGAACCAGAGGACCTCAACATCCAGAGCCACTCAGTATTGCCAGGGTTCATTTGAAACCTGTTGTCCCCATCCAGACCCTTACAGCCTCCAGACACTAGGATGAAACATTCACAGCATTGCTTAACTCACCAGGAGGGGAGATGTACAATTGATATCATCAGCTTGCTCTGTGGCAATGAATGATATCACCCAGTGGTCTCATACAAATGTTAGAGGAGAGAGCTCTGACTCCTGCAGTAGCCCACATAAGGGCTGAGGGTAGGATATCTCCTCCCCAACCGCCACTGATTAGAATCAACCGTGGAGAAAGGAGGTAAACCAGCACAACACAGTGCCTCCCATCACCAGTCCTCTGAGTCAATCCAAAAGCATAACATGGTTAGTGGTATTGAAAGCCATTGAGAGATCAAGCTAAGGACAGATACACATTCACCATCCTGCACATGGTAGAGATCATCCCAAAGTGTGACCAGTGCCATTTACATTCCATACCCTCTACAGTTGTTGTGCAACTATCTTAATTACCTACCCACAAAAGGGGAGGTTGGATATGAGAAAGAAATTGTCTGGAACAGTAGGGTCCAGTGATGGTTTGTTGAGAAGTGAATGAAACAAAGTCTACTTAAGGGGTAAAGAAATAACCACTCAAAGTAGAATCCATCACTGGTAGAGTTCATTCATGGGGGTTCTCCTGGATTCGCGACTCCTACTTGAAGAGCAGATAGTGTGCACAGCCGGGAGAGCCTTTGCACAGCTTCGTGTTGTGCGCCAGTTACGCCCTTTCCTGGACCTGGAGTCCCTGCACTCGGTCACTCATGCCCTCGTCATCTCAATCCTGGACTACTGTAATGCGCTGTACATGAGGCTCCCCTTGAAGAGTATCCAGAGATTGCAGCTGGTGCAGCTGCACGGATGATTTTGGGGGCCAATAGATCAGCCTACATAACGCCTTTGTTCCGCGAGCTGCACTGGTTACCAGTTTGCTTCCAGGTGCAATTCAAGGTGCTAACCTTGACCTTCAAAGCCCTTCATGGCATGGGACTGGGCTATCTGAGGAACTGTGTTACCCCGATGGGGAGTTCCCAACCCATCAGAAACAGCAGAGGAGGCCTTCTCCAGTTCCCGTCGGCTAAGGAATCTCGGCTGGTGGGGTCTAGGAGAAGAGCCTTCTCTGCTGTGGCTCCTGCCCTACGGATCATCTTTCCTCCCCGAGCTGAGGGCTGCCCCCTCCCTGATGGCCTTCCAGAGGGGCCTTAAGACCTGGCTCTGCGAGATGGCCTGCGGCTCCAGGGGGGACTCATCATCCTGGAGGTGGCTAGCGATTCTCACCCCCCTTTTTATATACAAAATCTTTTTAGCCCACCTCGCTAGTCTGCCGGGTTTTTTATTTTGTTTAATGGATTTATTTTATTTTTAAGTGTTTTTAATGTATGGTTTTTAATGTTGTTAGCTGCTGAGAGTCTCCAGATTTCAGCAGCATATAAATTAAATAAATAAACTGTCCCTTAGGCTGCTTTCACAAGCCATGAGGAGCATGGATTTAAGGAGCAGGTGGGTAAGCACACAGTCTAAGGATCCTGTCCACTTCCTCAGGTCCAACAGATAACTGAACAAGATTCCCCTTCCTCATTTCCTCCAGACCTGCAACGAGGCCAGCATCCAATTGGGAGCAAATCTGAGCAATTTTGTCTGACAGATGGGCAAATTCCTCTAGATTTCACTGCAAAAGGTTCTGTGGGCCCCCTTTATCCAAGAGATCTTGTGTCATCTAAAAGAGGGCTGTGGGGTGACAATCTGTGGGTGAAATAAGGATGGACAGTACTGCCGCTTTGCTGCTCTTATTGCTACAAGGTAGGTTTTAATATCCATTCTGAACTGTGTTTGAAATTTATCCCCACTTGTGTGCCAGTAGGATGCCTGGCTTCTCCTCCCTGGGATGGAGCTGCTCCTGACAATTGATCCAACAAGACAGGTTTCAGAGGAAACTGGGGGTTGTTTCTGTCAGTTGGCTGCACCATCTATCCAAAGCCTTGGTTGTTGCTTGGAATAAAGGGGCAGCTGAGGAGTTGGATCAGATCACACCTAGATCCCCACTTATGGATCTAGCCACTCCCATGGTTTATGGCAGAGCTGAGAAAATTTGTATTATTTTAATGCTGTTTAAATTTCTGTTGCATTGTTGTTTTCCTGATGGTGATTTTAATATTTACTATAAATGCAATGAAAAATCTTAATAGATATTATTACTAGTTTTTGTAAATGTTGTAAATCTAATTATATCCTGTTCAGTGTGAATAGTTTTGTCATTTGCTTCTCCTCCATCCTGAAGCTTGAGTTTTATCTTGAGCACCCAATTTAAAAAGATTGAATTGAAGATTCTTCCCTTCATTGGGCAAATTGTCATTCTCTTCCCTTTTCAGGACTTGTTTAGCGACCATGATAGGGACTGGCAACTTGCTAAATGAAACCGTGACTGTGCTTACAATTTTATTTCAGCTTTCCTTTGCTTTACTGACCTGCAAAGGTCATAAAGGCAAGGATTGGTAGCAAGGTCACTTTTTCATCACTGTTGTAAATGCAAACAGTCGCTATATAAGGCAGTTACTGAATGAAGACTATCTGTACCTTTTACACTGTGCAATCTATCAGGCTGCAGGCTCCAATCTATCAGCTATCACTTTTTAATACCCTAGTCCAGCCTCTATAGTTCAGTGTCGGTCAGGATCGGAGAATTATGAAGAGTCACCATGGATCTGGTTTCTTAAAAAGTAGAAAATGTAATCTATCTCTTTTAATGTTACTAACTTTGTATATCCTCTAAAGTAGTTCTTGATTTCAGCATGACTTTCAGTAAAATGTTCTCACTGGCAAACTGTTAAAACAGTTAGTGGGCCGTAAAAATCAACTAGAAAACAACTGACCAGCGGAACAGAAGTTCTGCCCTCAACCTGGTGTTGTAGGGGCAGGGAGAATTGTCATTAAATATCCAGACAAACTGAACTGAAAAGAAAAATACCTTTGGGGAAAAAAAAGTGGGCTTCAAGATTTCTTGATAGCACTGAAAAAATGAGGCAAAATTTGCAGAACAAGTTCCACAGAGATAAGACAGGCCTAGATCAAGATAGGAAAAATCAGTGTGCAAATACAGGATGACTTAACAGGAGTGTATACAAATCTGACCTAGAGATTTTAAGAACTAAATATGAGTTCATAGGTAATCCAGCAGCTAAAAAGAGTAAGGTATCCTAGGCTATGTCAACAGAAGTATGACGCTGAGGAGCTGTTATACTGCTCCGCTTTAGGTGTTTGCTCTGCTGGAGTAACTATATCTAGCATAATGCAATATTCTCATTTAGGAGAGGGTTACAAAGATGTGAGAACCTGATACACTAATAAAAAAAGCTTTAGGAGATCTCTAGCTTGGAGGACATATGTTTAAGAGAGGAGATAATCACTACTTCAAAATATTTGAAAGGCTGCTAAACAAATAATAAATTTGTTTTATGTTGCTCCAGAAACCAGCTCTCAGTCAAAAGATTCAAATTACAATAAAAGGAATTAGAATTAAATTATAGGAAGAACTTTCAGATGGTACATAATCTTTTAATAGAAGAGTACGTTGCCCTGGAAAGTGATGGATTTTCCCTCAAAAGCTGTTTTTAAACAGAGTTTGGATAGCTTGCCTACTAAATACAGTGAATTTCTTATATCAGCAGAGTGTGGAATATATAATCCTTCCAATACTGCATCTTTGATGGAGAAGATGAATTGGATAGATTTGTAATATATACTCCAGAATAGCTAGGAACCTTTTTTTTTTTTGCTTAGAAATTGAGAACCCCAATTACCATTTTTCTGTATTGGACCATTTTCTCCATCTCTTCAAATAGTGACTGGCAATGAGTAACATTTATCAATTTCTCTTTATATTGTAGCAGCTGTGCTGCATTATTTATCTTAAGAGGTCTTTTGTTCAATACTGGCTTTCATAATAATAACAGCTCTTCCTTCTCTTTAGGGCTGTCTGTGTGTGCGTCTGTGTTTCCTGCTGTGCTGCGTGTCTTTGTGGTGGGGATACAATAGCATTTAGTATGAACTTCTCCCCCCCTTTTAAGAATCAACTTGGATTTAATAAGGTTGAGTCTAAAGCACTGAGCCACTAAACTGCTTGCAGCAACCAATTTTCAAAAATAGAATATAAAAATAATAATGTTTCATGCTGTTGTGCCTAAATCAAGTAAGGGTAAGACTGAAGATAGTAAAGATCTGTGAAAAAAGTAAACAGATAACCATCTAATAACTAATGTAATAATTAACCTTTTAATCTATCTACTGGACACTAGGGCATCTTTCCACCATACTCCAATCATAGTTTAGTACAGGAATAATTTAGGTATTGCACCTCAGATATTGCTAAATTTCTACTCCCAGCAGCCTCAGCTGGCTTAGTGAAAGATGTTAGAAAATGTAGGCGGTTAACATCTGAAGGAACTCAAACTGAGCAACTTGATCTGTCAACAATGGCAAATAGACTGAGCAACATTGTTTATTGAGTAGCTGAGTTTTTGGATAGTCACACTGGAACTCTGTGTTACAAAAGGAGTTTGATGATAGTTTGTAAAAGTTGTATCATTGTTCCTAGTAGCAATTCCACACAAAAAGGAAGATCCACTGTATATGATTACTTCACATGTGGATTCTACTATGTGCTGTTTGGGGTTGCCTTTGAAGACCATTCAGAAATGTCAGCTGATCCATAATTTATTGGCACCAGCAATTAGGGGCATGCCATCATATGCCCATGAGACATCTCTGCTTTGTGAATGGCACTGGTTACCAGTAGGGGTTTCCAGGTCCAATTGAGAGTGCTTGTGGTATAGAGCCTGCTTATCTGAAGGACTGACCATCTTCAGTAGTTTTTTCCCTACATTCTCAGAGAGGACATATTCTGTGAACCATGGGTTAAACAGCTGCATCCAATGGGACCCAGAAAGTAGGGTTTTTCTATTATGATACCTGCCCTCTAAAACTACTTCTAAGATTTGAACAGTCCCAACTTTGTTCCCCTTTAAAGAAGCTTTGAAGTCCTGTTTCATTTCCTAGGCTTTGGGTTGTGGGCTCTCTTTATGAAGTGTTCTTATGTCCGTTCACTGGGATGGCCATCTTTTTATGTTGTTTTGTTTCTTTGACTTTCAATTTGTACTCTGTATTATTGAGAAAATTGGATGGTTTAGAAATGCAAAATGAATTAGCATTCTGGTATTCACATATATTTAAACGTATGTAATTTTTATTTTATTATTTCATTGTTTTTTTAGAACTCACATTCTTTGAATCCTGACAACAGCTCAGAGGCTAGTGGGAGCAATTTGGTTTTATTCAAGCTAGACATCATCAACCCTGTTATTTAGACTGAAATTTTGCTAATTGGGGATTGGGAGGAAAGGGACGGAAGTGTCTGTTTGTTGGAAGCTTGGGCTTGTTCAAGTTTGGGGCCTTCCCCTCCCTTTCCCTTCTAAGAGGAGGTAAGTTTGATGAGGTGCCTTTCTGTTTCTGAGGCAGAAGGCAAGCCTTGACCAGCTGGTATCTTGAACTGACACAGGTGCAAAGACTGCAGGGGGTGGGATCCAAGAATAATTGCAGGTTTCTCAAGCATCAGGCCTTGCCCAAAAGGGGGCTTGCAGAGAAATGGTTCTTTATGGAAAATTAATGACAAGGCTTAAAGCCTGTCAGGATCACTGTGGTCATCGGAGAAGGAGCAATGCCTTATAGGGACAGCTCCCTCCTGCCTTCTCCACGGGACATTAGCTGACCTATCACAGCCTTTATCATCTGGAGACTTCACAAGGCTGTGCTGGTTTTAGTGTTCTTTGAAGTTATTTTTTTCTATCTAACTCTTGCTAACCAAAGACTTGTGGGCTTTGTATTTACAGTGAGCCTCGTGATTTCACTTCAGTATAGAGTAAACCAGGATGACAGGGAGTGACCAATATTTGTGTTGTGACAAGAAGAAATTCCATCAAAGTATACTGAAGCTTGGGGAAAAAAAACCATGCTCACTATTTATGCACTGGCTTTGTAGATGATGACAAATCTTATGATTTGGCTGAGTTTCCTATTAATATAGATAATTCAGCTCTGACTGAACTTATAAAAGACTGATCTATGTCAATTTAAAAACAGGGTTTTAAATCTCCTATTTGCCTGCTTTGC
>JANHZU010003105.1:146974-159286 GCA_032468055.1 Acrochordus granulatus | reverse complement strand
TTTGTGACCTTTCTTTGTGTAGTAGCCAGCAACTAAACTTCAGTATACTTTATTGTCTCCTGATTCTGTCCAAACAAAAGAACAATAAGCAGCATGTATTTCTAAGGGATATAGTTCTGTAGACTATGGTATTTGTGAGAAAGATCTTTGGTAGATTTGGAAGTCTTTGCATTTTATTTTTGCCTGTAGTAGAGATGACCAGTTATGTAAAAGATGGCTTTTTTATCCTCTACTTTAGCATGAAAATTTATGAACATACAAGCTATGGAGGAGTCTTCTTGATTGTTGTTGATTTAGCAACTGGGATCTTTAGTTTGCAATATCATATTCATGCAGAAGTATTTTGAGTCATTTGTGTAAATTAGTTCATTTCATCTAGATGTTCAGTTGTTGCTGTATCCTTTTCCTTGTGAGTAAAAGATAAGCTTGGAGAGGACAACTTTGGAAAGAGAAAAGGAAATGAGTAAACTACATCCCAGCCTACTGAATCTTTTAGGTTGCATTGGGTCTAAATAGCTATTACAAAGTCATGGAATTATTTATTTATTAATCACATTTCTCTGCCATCAATTTCCAAAGACTCTTGGCGGCTTACATAGATTAGAGATTTACATTACTTTTTATTTACCTTGCCCCCCTTGGCTGGCCGGTGATGTTCATATCTGGGGCATCCTCTGAGACTCCTGCTCCACCCCCAGGGCGAGCGAGTTCTGTGCCCACTCGCTACTCCGTTGTTTTGCTGGTCAGCTTTTCCCTCCGAAGGAGGTACTCATCAATCTACTTGCATTTTCACGTGCTTTTGAACTGCTGGGTGGGCAGGAGCTGGAGGCGAGTGATGGGAGCTCACCTCGTCATGCAGAGCTGCGGCTCGAACCAGCCAGAGTGCCGGCCATTTCTGGTCGACATAACTGGGGCATTAAGCCGCTGCACCACCATACCTCCTGTTATATGTTATGTTTTGTACATATATATATATATATAATTTATGTACAAACATAAAATTAACTCCTAAGTGGCCAAATTATCAGTGTCATGGTCATGTTTCAGTTTTGAGTTGTATACTTAATTAAAGAAAAGAAAGTATAGAAATATTATTACATATTTGTTTCTCAATTTATATTTGATTCATTTGAAGCATTTATAACATTGTCTATCTAGTATAAATACCCAAAGTAATTCACAAAATAGTTGAAAATTTCTTCAAAAACTGATCAGATAGTGCATTCTAATATTCGTGAGTTGATTTGCAAGTGATTATTCTTATAGTTGCTAGACAACTAGCAACCTATGCTTTCAATTGCCTTTGTTCAATTCAGGTATTTTTGCACAATAGATTTGTACCTGGAATTCCAGATTCTAGACATTAGAGCAGAATGGCCATTGTATTCTTTTTCAGATTCAGATACTTTATTGGCCAAACAAAGTTAGACATGCAAGGAATTTGACTCTGGTACAACAGCTCTTGGTGTACTTGCAAGACAACAGTAAATAATAAATAAACAGCCAGTAGAAAAAATATACTAAAGTGTAGAATCAGAACCATGATCGATTGATAAGTATGTTTACACATCAGACAGAACTTCTGGGTTAATTTAGAATTCCTTGCACTTTGTGTCCTGTCATAAAGCATGAATTAGATATTCAGCTGAATAATGGCATGGGGGGAAAACTGCCCCTGTATCTAGTTGTTTTGGTATGCAATAGCCTATAGGAGGTTCAAACAAATTATGTCCAGGGTGAGAGGAATCTGCAGATAACTACTCCACCTTCTCTTGACCCTCTTAATATACAAGTCCTCCATGGAGGGCAGGCTAAGTGCAGTTACTCTTTTTGTAGTCCTGACTGTTTATTGGAGTCTGTACCTGTCCTGCTTGGTTGCTGCACAGTTGTAGATGTATAAAGGACAGACTCAATTATTGTAGAACTGTGTCAGCAGCTCTTGAGGCAAGTTGAACTTCTTGAGCTGATGCAGAAAACGTTTTCTGTGGAAAACTTGGTTTTTATAATGTTTTCTGAAGACAGTTTCTTCCTCTTTTGTCTTATGGTTGCTTTGATTTGCCTTTTTATTATCTCTTACTGTGGCGACTCATTTTATTCAGATATTCTTTTCTTCTTGGCAGTGTTCGCTACTGGGTTTGACTGACCAGTGACAGATTCTTTCCCCTTCTGTTTCTACAGACATGCCTTGAGTTGGAACGCTATCTTCAGACAGAACCCAGGAAGAATTCAGAAACCTTTGGTGAGGACCTGGACTGTTTTCTTCATGCTTCCTCTGCTCAAGGCACAGAAGACAGCTTTCAGCCATTGGACTCACTTTTACTACCTGTAGATATGAATACCTGTGACAAAAATACCAACATGGACATTATTCTGTCAAGGGATAAACTATTATCTGAGACTTGTCTCAGCCTGCAACCTACCAGCTCCTCTACAGAGGGCTATGCTGCTGTTAACCAGGCCCAACTCAACGCAGTGACCTCACTAACACCACCTTCCTCTCCTGAACTCAGTCGCCATCTTGGAAAAACCTCACAAACCATCTCTGCAGTTGATGGCACAGTTACACTGAAATTAGTGACAAAGAAATCTACCCTCAGTTCAGTAAAGGTTGGTGTAATAGCACCAGCTAACACAACAAAGTGTGCACTCAGTGACAGTGAGCAAGGAGGGGCAGGGGCTGACACATCCCCAGAAAACAAGAAGAGGGTTCATCGTTGTCAGTTTAATGGGTGCCGTAAAGTATATACAAAGAGCTCACACTTAAAAGCGCACCAGAGGACTCACACAGGTACTTGTGCTGGATGCTTCGCTGTTCTTTATGTAATTTACTCTTTTTTTTATTATTTTGTCATGTGCAGAAATGAAGTTTTAGATAACAGTTATGGGTCTTGGTACTAAAAATTGGGTTGGAACTGAGTTCCATATGTATGTCAAGGAGCTGAGAATTCTCTATTTCAGAATGAAAAGCTAATTGTGTGGCTTTATGATTCCTATATTGGTAATATTTTCTCAGAATTTCCCAGGTTACTGAGAATACAAATAATCACACAGTACACTTGACATGAAAAGTTTTCATTAGGGGAATTTCTTTTGGCTATTTGAGGTAGTTAAATTACATTTCTTGGACACAGAAAGTACCTCTAGTATAATTCTATCTTTTTATATAGATTAACACACATAGGGATCCTAACAACATGGGTTGGTGATCTTTATTTCATAGCTACTTTATAATTCTACAGATTATTTTGTAAAATATAATTATGTTTAGAGACAAAGTGCAGATTTTTGTTGGTTCTTTTGATTGCTACCCATCCAGCCTGTTCAGAGAATTATGATTCACTGTAGATCAAGCCAGATTCATGAGAGCCTGTCTCAGTCCTTGAAATGGGGCACAGTTTTAACACTTGAAACATTTCAGTTCTCTCTACTTTTGCAAAAAACTTGCCTTCACCTATATTTATTAATATAAAATGATTATTGATTACTGTTATTTTTTTATAATAATTGATTATTACTGATCATGGCTAAGGGCCTAGTTACCTAAGAGCCAGCCTATCCTCAATTATGTCTGCCACCCAGTCTCCTTAATTAAGTATCATCTTGCGGGATAAAGGAAGCATGCCTTCTCTGTTGCAGCCCCTCCCCTTAGAACAGCTCCCAATTGCTTACTCTCCTGGGGTTCTGGAAGACCCTTTTAAATCCTGGCTCTGTTCTCAGCCCTGGAATTAATATGTTTGTGGGGGCTCTGTCACATTTTATTGTAATAGTTATGGCTGTTTTTATTCTAGGCTATCGTATTTCTATTGCTATTTGAGTGGGTGGCCATAACAAATCTAAATAAATAAATAAATACACCTACTATATGTTTGTGAAACATATTCAATTTCAGTTAATTTTATTTAGGGACATAGCTTTGTAAGAAAAATTACTGTTTCGTCCTATTGTCAATCTCACAGAGAATGAATGTTTTGATTCAGGTTAACTCGGTTGAACACATATTTGAATCTAGATGTTCTAGTCAAAACTGAGTGTTCTTTCAACCCAACATTCTTCTGTTTACATTATATATGTATCACATTTGAACCATTTTCTGATGTCTACATCAGACATGTAAGAGCATCAAGAAACCCTTGGTAAGCACTAAGGGGATGACACCTGTTTGAAATATCTCTTCACCTAGAAATATCTAGAAAGTCAGAATCTCTCTACATGTGGAACATGGTGATAGTGTCAAGTGTGATTCAACAAATTCTGATTAACTGCGGTTAACGCCAGTTAACTGTGGTTAACACCAGTGAATCAAAATCATTTAACCAATCTCTCATTCACATTCTCAATAGTCCTCTAGTAAAAAATCCTGTATTTTATGCCCTACTCTGACTGGATATGTATTGAACTATGGTGTGAAATATTTCTTTAAGAACAATTATAGACTTCTTGTCATGACCTTCAACTGGGCAAAATGGTACATCATAGGACAACCATTTTTTAACTGAGGCATCTTAAATGGACTGATTTACAGAATATGTCCATATTTACAGAATATGGACCCATGACTCCAGAGGGAATGAAATTAGAATATTGTGGTTGCTTTGGCGCTACTGGCTATTGCTGGAATCATCTGATCTTCATTTTCAACATTCTGTGACAGTTTCCCTGGCACCCTTGCTATTTCTTGCTCCCTCTACCCCCAATACGAGTTACTTATGTGCCTCCTGGAAAGGGAAGGGGGGAAGGAAGGAAAAGGGAGGAAAATACCATCATGCATCCTTCCTGATCTGTGCCCCCTCCCTCCCTCTTCCACTCAGTGCAGCCATTTACTTGCCTGCTAGCCCAGGACTTGCAATTTCCTGCTGGCTTCCCCCCTGACTTTCTCCCTACCAGCTTTCCGAAAGCAAAGTACTGTAAATGGGGAAGGCCAACAGTAAATTGATGGAGAGAGGGAGTCAAGGATGGAAGGGAGAGGGAAAGAGGTAAGGAAAGAAGGGGGTGGAAAGGGAGGAAGGTAATGACAGAAGGAGAAGGAGGGAAGGAAGGGGAGACAGGTAAGGGAGGACACAGAACACAGGAAGGGAAGAAGAGGAACAGTAAGAGGAGGATGGAAGGAAGGAAGATAATGACAGAATGACAGGGAGAGAAAGAGAGGGAAGAAGGGAAGAAAGGAGGATGGGGAGGAGAAAGGGAGGGAGGGAGAGGAACAGTGAGGAAAGGAAGGAGGGAGGGAGAGAGGAAGGAAGGAAGATTTCTGATGTTCCCTGCCAGTTTTCCATAATGAAACTCAAGCTGGCAGGAATTCAGAAGTTGCTCTCGCTCCTACTGCTTTTTTGCCCACCTCTGGTCATTTTGTTTCTCTGTTTAGGTATGGAAATATCTCTGAAGTAATGACCCAATGGGGCATGGGTTGGCTAGTCTCTTCTCCGTTTTAAGCTTCTCATTAGGATGATATGGTTTCCTGAATGCTATGCTATTTTTTGCTTCCAAAGAAGCTGCTGAGTCAGTTTCCCAATTTTGCTATAAAAGACAGCATTAGATGATAGTGCCACATGTAAGCCATTGTTCTACTTTTTATAAAGGATAATTCTTAGAGATGAATTTCTACTCATAAGATGATTTGAAATGATAAAGTGGTGCCCTTAGCTGTCATATTTCTTTACTCAAAAATTATGAATTAGCATGGGGTGCTTAGGAGAATAGATTATTGGAAACATATAGATGGAAGTAATAATGTTCATAGATGTCATATCTACTTGAGAGAAGGTTGTTTGGGGTGGTGGTAATAAACTTTATTATTATGAATTTTTGGTAACTGTAGAGAGGACTTCTCTCTCTTCCTACGTTCGTTACCTCTCCAATTGACTCTTTTCCATCTCTCATCTCTACACAATTTTGTTTTCTCATTTGTCCTTTACTATTTTTCTTTACTCATCACTGGTTATTTAATTTACTTCTTTATGGTCCTGGCCCAACCTTTTTTGCACACAGGCATACACATATGCCTGTGTGTATGTACACATATGTACATGTGTACACATATGTACATACATCACTTGAACTTTTTTTTTTTTGGAGTGGGGAACAATTTTTGTGATCCCCCCCAATTACATTTCCTCTCAGATAAAGGGATCTTAAATCCAGAATTGTCTTTCTTGCCAGTAAGCATATGAATTAATGTATTTTGCAATACTGAAATCCAATCACAAGACTTTGTGACAGCAAACAATATAAAAGAGAAAACAAAATAGTAAAAATAACTGAATCAGAATAATGTTAAAAACAAAAATATGATTTGTCAGATTAGACATCAAATTAAATTTCAAACTTGAAATAGGCTTTTTGATTCTGGTTTGGCTAAACTGTTGTGAGGTGATTCATTACTTCAAATATTAAAGGATAATTGTAAGGATGATTGAGCATATGCAGTATAAGATAGGAATCACCAATTATGCCTATTAAACCTTAGAATTCTTTAAAAAGAGTTTAAATTGCCCAAATTTGGCAACTTTGTTGTTTTTTTTCCAATAATTATCCTGTGGATATTTTATTTTCTTTTTTAAAAAAATACTCTGACTTTTAAAAATGGTTACCTATATTAGGAAAATGTTAATAGATTAAATAGGTTTACTGTACATTTGTTCTTAGTAGATTTGAAGAATGGGTTCATCTCTAAACAATACCTGCATATGTTGCAGTCATTTAATTGTGGTAGCTTTGGCCTGGATTACACCATGAACAGATTGGTGTAAGAGGAGTGTTTGAATTTGATGTCAGTATTGGCTCTCAGATTGCATTCTTCTAAACCTGGTTCAGGTCAAATCTAGACCACCAGTAATCAATTAGCAGTAGAATGACTGGCATCAATATTTACTTTGCTTTCTGCTAGAAGCCTATGACCTGTATCTGGAACCAGAAGCAAAATAAAAGGAAGCACACCAAGTCTTTTTACATAACCTTTTACATAACCTACATGATTAGGTTACACTTGTTATCTCCAAATGAAGTCAGTTATTATTTTCTTTCTACATTTAAACCTGATCACTATTAGAGTCTAGATACTGAGTTGGGTGGATTCAAATTCTGACCCAAACAGCTGTGCTTATGTTTACACAGCTTGCTTCTTTCAGTTCACACTGTCTTATCTCTCTAAACAATAATGTAGCTTTATTTATGCAAGCAGACATCTGAACTGGCTCCAAAACCCAAAAAAGAAAATATTAAAAGGGTGGGATTTGGAAGTTTTGGTGTGAATTATAAGAGTCCCAAATCCAAGATTGCAGGCGTGAAGCAGTCATTTTGTTGGATCCTTTGTCTTTGAACACAGGCTTAGTTTCTTGGAACTGTCCCTGTAAGACTCCATCAATTGTGAACAAGCTTCACAGTGCCAATGGCTGCCAGCCATTTGGCTCTCTTGACTGCTGAACTGAAGGTCTGAAAAGTTTGTGAGATTTTATTTTTCCCATTAGTGCTCTCTTTTATGTAGGAGAAGAGGAGGTTCTCTGTATAACTTAATCGCTCAGTATCTCTGTAATAAAACTGAAAGATGAAGACTTCTCTGTTTATTCTTGAGCATGATGTAGACAGATCTGCATGTGTTTTAGTACATTCTTGTACTAAAACAAGAATGTACTAAAACACTTGTTTTAGTATAAGATGGAGTGCAAAAGTTATAGTGTAATGCACAGCATTTGTTCTGTTTAGTGGCAGAGTACATGTTTTGACTATTGAAAGTTCCAGGGTTAATTTCAGGCAATTTCACCTTCCAAAAGGATCTCAGACTGGCCATCTCTAACTCGTTTCCTATTGGAGTATTTAACCCTGGTTTAACCATTAACCAACAGCCAAAAGATCAGTTATAAATAGAAGAACAAAGAATCAACTATACCTGTAATGGGCTTCATAACATCAAACAGCATATGTAAATAATGGGTAGTATGACCTTCAATCTCCTACCCAAATATCCTTCAGGGGAATTAGACTGAGGTCATACAATTTGTAAAGATTAGTAGTTTGGATATCTAAAGGAAGGTTCTTCCAGAAGAAGGGACTTATGATCAAGAAGATAATGTGTGAAGCAAGAATTCTCTCTCTGATCTCATTAGATGGGCAGCTGCTGCCCAGAGTAGGTTATCTCTGCGGCACTGAGGCCCTAAGCCATGCAGGGCAATGTGACAACCAACACTTTGAACTGAATTTGGAAGCTAACTGGCATCTGTTGTAATTCTTATAGTAGTGATGCTACATGAGCAAAAGACTTGTTATATGGAAAGATATGTGTGAAAAAGAACACTAGGTGCAGGAAAAAGTGAGATGTGCAATTGGTGAGATGTGCTACTTCATAAGTTATGTGAAGGATATAACATAAAATATATACTTAATGATGTGAGGAAATAAACTCAGCTTTAACACATTTGCATGGCAGATATTTCTGAAAAGAATGGCACTTCTGGGAAAAGAAAAGGGCTTTTTTTCAGGCCTATATCAGCAAATGCTAGTGAGTCAAGTGACAGAAGGAGAATTAATTTTGGTTGAACAAAGGGAGGAGGAAGTGTATAAATTTGTCATTATCCAATATTGGAAGCAGATGCTTTAAAGGAAAAAATTGTATTAGAAATGAAACCTGACTTTTCTATGGAAGTGTTAGCCTGGCTCCAATCTTAATGCAATTGTTAAGCAAAAACTTGTAGGGAGCACAGATTTTTATTGTAGAATTTAATAGGAAATCCAGCTTAGAGTAGAGATTTCTGCTATTCAGGATCAGCAAGTTGAAGTAGGAGACTGAAGAGACTGATATAATAGGGAGGCAACAGTGATGGGCACTTCCTTTGACCATATGGAAGGAGTGCTGGTCATTTCAGAGGGAAGATGAGGGACAGTGAAGAAAGCAGTGAGGACTCTCATGCAACAATGAAAATGCTGCAGAAGTATGAGGGTAAAACAAATAGCTATGTGGAAATTCACAGAATGACAGGCTTAGGATCTCTAACAGAATAATGGCCCAAAGTCTTCAACTAAAGATGGGAGTTGAAGAAAATTGCATTCAGTGATAACATGTGGAGCTATTCCACAGTTTTAACTTGACTTTCTATGGTGCAAATGAAAAGCATGTTTCTGAAGCAATTTGCTAATGTTAAAAGCATTGTTGTCTTTCAGTTTTATTCACACAGAACCCAAACCTAAGGCTGTTTTGGCCCAGGAAAGAATAAAATGCATTTTGTTTCTCCTTAACTTTAACTCTACTCCTTGAGAGCACTAATGAGGTGAGAAAAATCTAATTGACTCCAGTTGTATCAAAGTACCAGTGTACCCAGTCTAGTGCTGAATTATTCTCTGAAACCCATCTTTTCTTTTAAAGTTGTAAACACAGCTTTGAGAACTAAATAAACCAAGCACTGATACAAAATCTTTGCACTTTCACATGTAGGTAAGTGATGATAAGATACGATTGTCTTGACCGTCTGTAAAAAATACAGAGTTTTGTGCTAGTGCATATGTATGTTTCAGTGCCAAGACTAAGATTTGTCCCATTAACATGAGAGAATGTGGTGGATTGGTTTCAGCCATACAAATGCTACTGTAGCATTGCTAAAGTAGTCAGTGTTAGGCTAGGTGGAAAATAATCTTGTCAAGAATAACTGTATTAGGCAAATAAACATGAATTCTAGACCTGGTTTAATGCATTCCTCTGACTGAAACCATTTCACGGCAAATAGCAGTCTCTGGCAAGAACACGTAGCACTACCATCGAGAGGCTCGAGTGTGCACCATTTGATGCATGGATAAGAAGTGTACAAATGTCACCACCAGTTGTAAGAAAACAGAGCTGGGTTTTCTGTGTTGATGATCCAGTGGATCACACAAGTCAGGTCAGCAGGTGGTTAGGTTTTTTCCATCTAGGAAAACAGTAACAGGGCTTTACTTTTGATGTGCAAGAGTGTGCAAATGTTGGTGTTCACTTTTACGATTAGCAGTTGGAATTGAAAATAACCTTTTGTTGGATATACAAACGAAATGCAATGACGTTACTATAATCTAAGAAAAGCTTACTGAACTCATCTTGTGATGTTCTCCTTTTCGGTAGGTTTTGTGGTTGTCACATCATGCATACAGAGTCCTTAGTGCTAAGCGAACTGGAAGCTAGATGCTCTTCGCAGGTTGAGAGTTTCCCGGTCTCTCCTGGGACAAAAGACAGAGTTAGTGAGTCGAAAGGGGGACAAGTAATGGTTTGAAGGCTGGTGGGGGATGAACCTGAGGAGAGGAGTGTGGCAGGCAGACTTGTGCATCCTGTTGCTAGGAGACACCAGCATGAAATACAGCGTGCTAATTGGCTGGCTTGTCAGTGCCTGGGTACCTGCCCAGGCCTGCTACACAGCTGTTTCTGCCGCCCAGTTGCTAAGCAACCACACCCTCTACCCCCTCCTTCCCTCTCTCCCCCCACCCCGCTTCTGGCACCTAATTGTCTACTTTTGCTGCTGGGTACCAGCCTGGGCCTGCCGCTCTGCCGCTCTCCCTTGGGGTCGGAGAGGGAAGGGGGGCTGTCAGAGGGTATGCCAGCAGCCAGTGGAGCAGAAGTACACGTTCCCCAGAAGGCTGGCACCTGTGTCCCCCAATCTCTCCCCCCCTCCCTCCAAAATCCTTCTGCTCTGAGCATACATCAGGTGCCTCCTGCTTCCTTTTCTGCTAGGCCTGTAAGGATATATTTTAAAAGTATGTTGGAATTAAGAAGCCGTTGTTCCTTCAAGATGGAGACTTGCAGGGACAGTTGAAGGATAGTCTCCCTTTTCGCCATAGGCTTTTTGTCGTTGACTTCATGTAGTTCATCACTGCTTTCTGCACGCGGGCTTGGCAGAGGTGGGGGAAGAAAGTAATGTTTTGAGTTCTCTGCCAAAAACTATTCAAAGTACAACTAATTGGACCGTTCGTATGTGCCGAAAAAGAAAAGCAAGGCACAAGTGCCGATGAAAAGCAACACATGGTCAGCTTGACAATGCCTTTCCTCAGGATGTGCACTCCTACTCAGTTCTTTGTATCATCAGCATTTAAAATAGTAAAAAAAAATATTGTAATAGCTGTGAGATATGACCATCAGATTAATGGCAGTTGAAGCCGTGAGAATTTCCCATTGGAAATACTGTTCTGATATGATAGTAAAGGAGGGGGTGGTGGTTATAACTCCTCAGATTTTTTTTTAAAAAGAGTAATTTGTGACCAGCCCAAGTAGGAACATGGAAAGAAAGATAAACTTTGGATGTGAACAACTAAAAGTGCACTCAAACTCTCGTGACACTGCATTTGATATAGCATAATATGATAGGAAAAAAACCTGTCTGACTTTTAAATGCTTACTTACAAGATGCAAATTATAGCCTGAGGCTGGGAATATGTACTGAAATCTGTCATCCCATTATGATTCTACTTGCCCCCTCCTCAAAGGAGAAAAGAAACTGCTTTTAATTTATTTGCATCATTTGGGTGACAGATTCTGAATTACTTTCTTAGGTGTCTATGGCAGTGTTTGTATATTGTTTTGTTTGGCTCAAAAACATAACAAGCAATACAAAATAAAGAAAATTATTTCCTTTTTGTATCAAGAAAGAAAAATTATGTTCTAAAATAGTAAACTGTCTCAAGCAACATGCTAAAATTATCTTGCAGTCAGAAAATAAAAGTTGTGCAATAAATCATTACTTTGTATCTGTTATTTTAATAAGAAATCCCAGGAATTTTTTTATTGAAATGATTTGAAGGCACATCTAGTAATGAAAGGATCTTAAAAGGAAACAAATAGGTTTTTTTTATTAAATTCTATATAATTGGTTCAGTAATTATATTCCTCCAAGCTGAGCTCTGTTTTTGATTTCTAAGTGTTGGATATAATCATCAGTTATATCGTTCTTCTCCCTCCCCCTACAAAAATCAGAAAGCAACAGATTCAAGTATCTTCTGTTTAAAAAATGTATTTTACATTATACATTTCAAGTAGAATAGAACCCCCCAAGAATTCTTTGATGGGAGAATTGTATTATCAGCCATTACTTTTAAAAGCCTCTGCCATAGATTTAGAGTTGCAGTTAGAAAATAAAATTGTATGAATTCAGAGATTTTTGGCTAGATAAATATTTTCATCAATATATTTTTGACAGAGTGGGAAAATATAAATATTAACAATCTAAATCATTATATATCAGGGTATGCCAAATTGGAAAAACCTTCACAATTCAACCAAGTAAAATAATTTAAATTTTGTTAGATTTTGTAAAGTAGTTTTGTTTTTAACTGCAGTTAGTATGCTGTTACAAAACAGCAGTAACCTTGATT
>JANHZU010003105.1:128437-140522 GCA_032468055.1 Acrochordus granulatus | reverse complement strand
TAAAAACTGGCGAGTAGATAAATCGGGTACCACTTCGGTGGGAGCTGGCCGGCTTCGGCAGGACGGGCGAGGCGAGCGGTGAGAGGGTGAGCGGCGAGGAGTTGAGTGGCGAGTCGAAGGCGGCCCACCCTCCTGCCGGGAGCAGAGCAGGAACTGTGGAGATGCCCGGAAGCAACATCGCCGGCCAGCAGGGGGGCGGGGTTTACACAATTGTATAAATCTCTAATCTATGTAAGCCACCAAGAGTCTTTGGAAATTGGCAGCATAGAAATATGTGTAATAAATAAATAATAAAAGCAATTAAAAACATGTAAAAATCATTAAATCATTAAATAACTGTACTTTTTGTATACAAGCTGCCAAGAGATTTGGATTTCGATTGTGGTGACATAGAAATAAGTATATCTCATAGTTGCATTAAATTAGACCATCAGCTGGTTGAGCAAACAGATGAGGCACAGTGGCACAAGCAGTTAAGAGCTCGGCTTGCCAGCTGGAAAGTCGGTGGCCCGAGTTCAAGACCTGGCATTGCCCTGCATCAGGGGGAGCTCCTGCTGTTCTGCCTCAGCTCCTGCCCATCCAGCAGTTTGAAAGCATGCAAAATGCAAGTAGATGAATGAGTTCCCCTTTGGGGGAAGCTGGCCAGCAGCAAGGGGAGCAAGAAGTCGGCGCTGGACCTACCTTAACTCGAGGGCAGAGCAGGAGCCGTGAAGTGAAGCCCTTGGATGTGAACACTGGGGGGGGTGCGGTTTAATGTTTAAAAAATGTTAAGAAAAAGTGTTAAAAGTGTTGAAAATGTTAAAATGTTGATTGTGAGCCACCAAGGGTTCATTAGGAGATTGGCAGCATATGAATATGAGAGAGAGAGAGAGGCAGGCAGGCAGGCAGGCAGGCAGAGAATGTGGGAAAAGTATGAAAGAGGGGAATTAAATGAAATTCTCTTTGCAGTTATTTTTTTGTTTCCCAAGCAAAGAATTATGGGATTTGGTGAATAATGCTATCTAATGAAGGAGAGCTATGGAGGGGTAAAGGAGGATGGAATAGTATAATAAAGGTGCAGATAAACAATAAGTAGACAACCATGCTCTTCTGATTTTAAGAAGGAATGGGTAGATTGTTTTGTTATTGGTCTATGTCATTTTTATCCAATGGACATCTCCATTCAAATATATGCATTAGTCCAGAATGTGTGGATTAGACTATTTCACAAACATGGCTCAGCAGCCTCACCCATGTAGCATACCCAGATATTTTCCAATAGAAGAAATAGAAATATAAAGATATACATAAAATCAAAATAAATTAAGTTTGTAAAAAATGATGCCCTCATGGATGTCCCAAGATAAAACATATCCAGGCTCACCAAGTAATTAGTGGGGAAAGCCTTTCAAAACCCTAACAACTTTTGTGGTAGTATTTCATATTCATTTGGTTATTTGATTACAGATTATTGTTTATGTTAACCTGTTTTATTGAGCATGTTCCACTTTGAGATCTGTTGGTCTACAGCATCTTAGAAATATTTTATTGATGAAGTATTAAGCATAAATTCCTTTGTGCCCTCCTGTAATTTTTTATCCTCTTGAAGTAAGGTAGTTAAAATGCAATGTGTGGCCTTGATGATTATGCAGTACTCCACTCACTAAATGAAGCAGCATGTAACTGAGCAGGAAGATATTTCATAAATTCAACTGCAAGGAAGAGCCAGGTCTTTTACATAGCTTTTGGATGGCTACTGGAACAGCCCTCTCTCCAGTGGCTGATTCCTATATTTCAGCAAGGAAAGGTATCAAAGGAGGACCTCTGATACTGTTCTTAGGGAATGGTTGGGAATATCTAGAAAGAAGCATTTGTTAAAGCTTTGAATACTAGCAATGTGAATTGAAACTGGAAAAGAAGTGGGAGCCAATAATATAAAACTAGCAAAATATATTTTCATTACCCAACTGTATTCAGCAGTTTGTACCTTGGGCTGTTTTCAAGGGCAGTTGTATATTTAGCATGTGGCATTAATGTAAAGAAAAAGTTTATCAGGACATTGATTACTGCAATGAGACCTCTTCATGTAGAGCAGTACAATCTAAAATGTATATCATACTAGAGAGGATATGTGTGTCTCTTATGATAGAAATAGATTTAGAAGCTACAAACATGATCTTCCCAGAACAGGGTTACAATAATAGCCCTTCTCTCTTGCCTGTATTGTGCTTCAGTTTGCTGATTTTTATCCATATTTTCTCAGTGGAGTCAGGTGCTGGTTCAGCACTTCCACCTCCTTATCTGGAATTCCTGAGAAAAGAGAAAAAACATCTGTATGTCAGTGACACATTACTCTATATCTCCAAATGATCTCACTCCTTTGTTCCCTGTGGGTGTTCAGTAGCATGGGAACTTTGGGGAATATTAATGGGTTGAGTAATAGGCACCACCTATTTGGAGCAGGCTATGTCAACCATTGCAAAGCAGTTCAACCTGACATAACTTAAAAAATTTTCTCAGAAGGGATACCTTAGACAGAGAGTCTAAGAAAATGGACAGGGTGCATTTCATTTATCTCCCTATTAAGAAAGATAATCCCTTTGGGCCACTGAAACAGTTTCAGGGCCAAAACCAGAACTAAAAATTGATTAAAATGGATCTAAGATTGCTTAAAACAGATCTAAAATATTTAATTGATCAAGGAACATCTGAAAAAAAGACCTATAAAAGAGTGGGGATCAATATACAAAGACAGTGATAGGACCAGTTTGGTTAAAAGACTACCTCCTGCTGATTACTTGCTTATGCTAAAAATGCCAATAAAACAGTCAGTTTTGATTGAAGCAAAGAGTGCCTTTGGGGCATTGCACAATGCTAATTTATACTTCAACCATATTTGAATATTAACCAATTCTCATCATTAATATTGTTTCCTCTATAGTGATTCATTTGTTCAGAACTGTGCAGAAACTGCAAAGAAAAAGATGCTTAGGAGGTTTCTGTAAACTGATGCTCATCTATCAGATCAGAAATCTGATAAGCTAAATACCATGAAAATCAAGTGTCCTTATTTTACTACTTAGTTTACTACTGTTGCATTATGAATCCACTTGGATGGTCAATACATTTAAATAAGTAATGAAATAAATAATAATAATAATATGTCACTTAGAGAGTTTGTAGGAATGGTCAATGAAAAATGCCAAACACATTTGACTTTCTTAGGACTTTGCTGCTGTGTGATGTGCTACCAATTCTCCAGTCCCCAAAAGTATAACTTACAAAATATTGTGTGCAAGGACTCATGTAGTATATTTGTAAACAGAAATATAGGATACCCATGGCAGTATAAATTAAGGTGCTCTGAATACCTGCTTTAGAATGTAGCATTTCAGGTTCAATTTACTTTTGCATAAGAAGGGATCATAATCATTTCCAGGTTCAAGAGAGAATGAAATGTATTTGTTCAGAGTATAATCATTATATCATGGCAACCATGTTCAATGGCTTATGAAATATTGGTGTGAGTGGGGGAATATGCTCTTTTATGAAAATTTTGTTCAACATTAACGAGACTTCTGTAATCTCCTCTACAGGTGAGAAGCCTTACAAGTGTTCATGGGAAGGGTGTGAGTGGCGTTTTGCACGAAGTGATGAACTTACACGGCATTACAGGAAGCACACAGGAGCAAAGCCTTTTAAGTGCAGTCATTGTGACAGGTAAGGGTTACTATTTTCTCTCGTATTTTATCCTATCTCCTCATTCAAGAATTGCTATCAAAGTGATTAAGATATTTATTATTATGATTGGTCTCACAGTCAGCTGGAAGTTTAGACTGGACTTAACATTTTTATCCACCTAACGAGTTCTTCCCAAGGACCTAGGATAGGCAGATATTGTTTCATGGTGTTAATGATATATGGCAGGATGTAAGCTGTTCCAAGGAAAGCTGCCTTTCACAATTGACACATTGTGATTTTGGTGTTCAAGCGGTGCTCTAGGTGTTTTGGGATTGCACCCAAGGCACCTATTACTATTGGTGCTACCTTTGCTTTCTTTTGCCATAGTCATTCTATTTCTATTTGTAGGTCTTTGTATTTTGTGATTTTCTTCAGCTCTTTCTTTTCTGCTGTCTCCAGATACTGCAATGTCCGCTATCCAGACTTATTTATCATTATTATGATTGGTTGCACAGTCAGCCAAATATTATTAGTATTAGCTTGTACTGTTATGCCCTTTTCTGTACTTCTAATGAAAAGATAATGTAAATTGCAACTCCTGCACTCACAGCTACTGCTCAAAGAGCAGGTGGCAGCTGTGGCCAGGAGACTTTTACACAGTTGCAGCCTTTCCTCATTTGGGAGGCCCTTCAGACTGTTATTCATGCTCTGGTCTTCTCATGATTGGATTATTGCAATGCACTATACAAGAATCTGCCTTTGAAGACCAGCTGGAAATGATAGCTGGTTCAAAGTGCAGTGGTGAAAGTTCTCTAAACATGCCCATGTATCACCACTGCTATGCAAACTGTATGGGTTGCCATTCAAGGACCAATTCAAAGCCCTGTATGGCATCAGGCCCAGATATCTAAAAGACAGCTTATCTCCAATCATTTCTGCCCATCTAGTACATTCTGGCAAAAATGTTATCATTTTGCAGAACCGAGGAACCATGCCTTCTCTGTCATAGCCCTCCCCTTCTCTGGAATAGCATCCCCCCTGAGATAAGAACTACACCCTCTCTTCTGAGGTTCTAGAAAGCTCTTAAAACCTGGCTTGGTCCTAGGCCTGGGATTAATGTTTATTGTGAGGGTGGGGGATCATTTTGTTTTTGATTTGTGTTGTCCTTGAATAATTTTAACCAAGGCTGTCTGTATGATTTTAGGCTTTATTTGTTTTTATGGGTTTTTTTCTGGGGGAGGGCTGACTCTGTACACTGCCCAGAATTCATTAGAATTGGGCAGCTATGATAAATAGCTAATTTTCTTCTTTTTTTGCATTCCCTTTTTTAATAGGCACTATAGGATTATCAGTAGGATTAAAATGAAACATGAGTGTCCCATTCATTCATCTGGCTGCCCCTTTCATACCCTGCAACATATAGGGAAGGATTTAACCTTTACAAAATGCACACCGTGGGAGAAATTAAACATTTGCCATATAGTTGGCTTCCATTATGAGAAGCAGTCTGCCAAATTATTGCAGTGCTTCTCTGAAGCAGCAGAGTGTGTAGGCAAAAGCCAAATGTGGAGAATATGCCACTCTGTTCATCCACACAAATGTTTTGTAATAAAAATTAGTTCAAACATAGCTTTATAGATGGATAGGTCAGACTTTTGAACAACAAACATAGCTGCATTATCATGTTTACTACAACCTGTAAGATGAGATAGAAAGGTGATAGCAAAAAATAGAAATCGGAAGAATTTACAATACATAAAATGTTCACTTCTTGCATCAAAATGTGAACAAAATTACAGTTGTCTTTTGGCATTCATATCTCTCAAAATTATGTAATGCCAAATTTTCTGTACAGGCAAATATGGATCAGATTCAGTAAAATAAAGAATATATATACAAAAATGTGTATTCATGAAAAAACGCTATTAAAAGAAGAACAGCTAATTGTAAAAAGTTATACATTAGGAAAAGGGTATTGAAAAAATGTAAATAGGCAGTGTAGTTCAAGGATGTAACACACTTCTCCATCAGCTTCCCCCTCCCCCCAGCCATCTTTTCAAATTTCCTTAATTATCTGAAAAGAAAAACATGAATGTGATTTGCATGCTGCAAAGCAGTGCTAGCTTTCTGAAGGTAGTGGTTTTTAAAAAACTTCAACAATATTCTTACTTGGAAATGGGTGTTTTTCTCTATGGGTGTCTCTGTGAATGCTGCCCAATACTTGTCATTTTATACTCATTTAATATATGAAATATTCTTATGAAAAATCTATAACGTTTTCAAAATTTGTCCATTGGCCCCAAAGATTGCTTACTTTTTTGCTAAGAATTGCAAAAGTAGAAACAGGGCAGAGGGGGAATATTAACAAATTCCTTGATCCATAATCAAACTTGAAACCAAATTGCAAACAGTCTTACATAATCAGCCTCCAAATCAAATACATAAAATGGCAAATCTTTTGGTTTGTATTTTCATCAATAGCACTGAAAGAAATAAAAAGCCATATTTCAAATTGCTACATGCAAAAATTTTAAGAACTCCTAGGTGATCCTTGTTATCCTCAAGGTTTCCACTTTTGCCTTGCAGTTATGGAACCATGCATAGTAAAACTAAAAAAATCTACATGTGTGCAAAGGTGCATCTGTCATTGTAGTCAAAAACTGCTTTTCCATGAGAATCTTTTCTGCATATACTGAAGTCTTATTTCAGTACAAGTATGGTTATGCAACACTCCAAAGGAGAAAATAACATCTGCTGTCTATATAGCTAAAACTACCAAGATAAAACCATGAATAAGTTGTCCTGGATATAGATTTTGATCAAGCCAATATCATGAAATACTTCAATAAATAAAAGGAAAAATAAATGTTCCTCATTTAACAATTAACTCTGGTAGGAAGTACAAAGCAAAACTCCATTAGAAATAAAATACAAACCCCCCCCCACAAAACTCTTTTCATTACCTGTAGGATGAAGATAATTATGAAACTTGGTGTACTATAGTGTAAGAGAAAATGTAGCTAATATTGAAAGAATCGAAGCACAGAAATTGACAGGGTGACTTTGGTCAATCACTCTTTCACAATTCAACTTATTTCATAGGGTTATTTCTTGTGGAGGAAAAAGATGAGAAAGCTACGTATGCCTCCTTGAGCTCCTGAATGAAAGGATATAAATCTTACACATTAATATTATATGAATATACTGTACAACTGCAGACTTATTATTTAGTTTTAAGAACTGGCATATGTAGGTAAAATGTTATGCAAGAAGCTAATGAAGTTTTTAATATTTTTGAAATCTGATTTAGAAATTTTAAACTGAAAACTAACTTCTTTGTGTACTTCAGTACTGTAATCTTGGCATATTGCTGATAAAATACCTTTGATAGATTTCTGGATAATAAAACAGAATAGGGCTATATTTGCTAAATAAGCAGTAGACTAATTGGAGATACTGACTATGCTTAGTCTAAAAATAAGGTCCTATTGAAGGAATAATCAAATAATATAGTTACATCTGGATTTGACATGCTTTAAAATCCTATTTATGAAACTAATTTTCTGGCAGGTTTTAAAAAATTACCCATCCAGTCTCAAACCCATTGCTATAATAAGAAAATATTTATAATACAATCACTCCTAAGCACTTGAGATTGCCAAAACTCATGCACAAAGAAGATGCATTAGAAAAAAACAGTCTCCTGTTTCTTGACAGGAAAGAAATCTGATCTTCATATCTGTCTTCTGAGGTCTTTTGCATTACCAACTTATTGTTATTTATTTATTAGATTTATAAGCCACTGAGAGTCATTTTTGAGTTTGGCAGCATAAGGAAGGAAGGAAGGTTGTCTATGCTTTGTCTTCCTATAACTCTGGAATTTTGCTTTGTTTGTTTAACCAAAGAAAGTTTTAACTTCCCTGCTTTAGGAGCAATGGAAGAATACAATTGCCATTTCACTGTAATTGGTAAAAATACTATTAGTTTGAAGCTGCCAGGAAATTGTATTCTTGGAGTGGGAATGGAGCTTTCTTGTTAATCTTTATACTTAAGAGAAATCGAGACACATTTGAAGAAGTCATTTCAACCTTTAATTGCTGTAATTAACCCCTCCATTCTACTTTATCACAGTGTTAATTTGTGGATAAAACTGATACCTCTATCCCATAGTAGCTGGTGTGGAAGAACAACACTAGTTCTGCATGTCCATGAAGATTCCATCTGGTATTGTTAAACAAGAATGCTTCGTGCTATGAGACAAGTTATGTTTGAAAACATGGCACTTTGCTACAGGCATATGTAATATTTCCCATTCAAAATGCCTTAGATTTCATCTTAGGATAGAGTTACTTAGACTGTAGTGTCAGAGATAGATTGATGTGAGGACAAGGAAATGTTGATTCTGATTGTTTCTTTCCTCCTCCACAAACATATATACCATTTTAATGGACTAGGTTCACTTCCAAGAGTATAGGGTAATCTAATGATTTGTGTTCTTAGCTTTTCAGTTGTTTCGGAGTGAACTCGACAATCATTCTCAGGATTTCTTCATCCCAACTTTTGATCTCTTCTCAATTCCACCTTCAACATCAGAATCCTCTTGCATTATTTTTAGTGGAATATAATGATGTTAATTAGATCTATGAATTAAGACGAGCTGGATGTGGTCAAACATGAAATGGCAAGATTGAACATCAACATATTGGGAATCAGTGAACTAAAATGGACAGGAATGGGTGAATTTAATTCAGATGACCACTATATCTATTACTGTGGAGAAGAATCCTTAGAAGAAAAGGAATAGCCATCATAATAAAAGAGTTGAGAAAAGCAGTATTGGGTACAACCTCAAAAATTACAGAATGATCTCAATTCGAATCCAAGGCAAACCATTCAACATCACCGTAATCCAAGTCTTTGCACCAACCACTGATATCCAAGAGGCTGAAGTTGACCAATTCTATGAAAGCCTACGTCCTATAGAACCCACACCAAAAAATGATGTCCTTTTCATCATAGGGAAAGTAGGAAGTCAAAAGATAACCGGAATAAAAGGCAAGTTTGGCCTTGGAGTATAAAATGAAGCAGGCCAAAGGCTAACAGAGTTTTGTTAAGAGAATATACTGGTCATAACAAATACACTTTTCCAACAACCCAAGAGGGGACTCTACACATGGATATCACCAGGTGGTCAACACCGAAATCAGACTGATTATATTCTTTGCAGCCAAAGATAGAGAAGCTCTATACAGTCAGTAAAAACAAGACCTGGAGTTGACTGTGGCTCATATTAAGAGCTTCTTATTGCAAAATTTAGGCTTAAATTGAAGGAAGTAGGGAACACCACTCGGCCATTCAAGTATGATCTCAATGATATCTCTTATGAATATACAGTGAAGGTGAGGAATAGATTTAAAGTATTAGATCTTGCAGAGAAAGTGCCTGAACAACTATGGATGGAGGTGTGTAACATTGTACAGGAGGTAGTTACTAAAACCACCCTAAAGAAAAATAAATGCAAGAAAGGAATGTGGCTGTGTGATGAAGTTTTACAAATATCTGAGGAAAGAAGGAAAGCAAAAGGCAAGGGAGAATTGGAAAGATATAGCCAACTGAATACAGACTTTCAGAGAATTGTAAGGAGAGATAAGAAGGCCTTCTTAAATGAACAGTACAAAGAAATAGAGGAAAACAAGAGACTGGGAAAGATTAGGGAGCTCTTCAAAAAATTGAAGATATGTCAAGGGAATGTTTTGTGCAAAACTGGGCATGATAAAAGACAAAAATAGTAGGACCTAAGAGAAACAGAAGAGATTAAGAAGTGGTGACAAGAATACGCAGAAGATATATGCAAGAAAGATCTAAATGTCCCTGTTAACCATGATGGTGTGTTCACTGACCTTGAGCTGGACATTCTGGAGTGTGAAGTCAAGTGGGCCTTAGGAAACATTACTAACAACAAAGCTAGCAGATGTTGTGATATTCCAGCTCAAGTATTTAAAATACTAAAAGATGATGCTGTTAAAGTGCTGCACTCAATATGCCAGCAAATTTGGAAAATTCAGCAGTGGCCATAGGATTAGAAAAAGTCAGTTTATATCCAATCCCAAAGAAGGCAGTGCTAAAGATTGTTCAAACTACCATACAGTTGTGTTCATTTTATACACTAGCAAGGTTTTGCTCAAAATACTACAACCTAGGCTTCAGCAGTATACAAACCAATAACTACCAGAACTACTAGAACTGAGAACTACCAGAAGCACAAACTGGGTTTTGAAAAGGCAGAGAAACTAGACATCAAATTGCCAACATTTACTGGATTATGGAGAAAACACAAAGGAAATCTAAAAAAAATAGTCTTCATGGATTGTGCTAAACCCTTTGATTGTGTGGATCTCAACAAACTGACATATTCTTGAAGAGCTGGGAGAACCAGACCACCTTCCCTGTCTCCTGAGAAACCTATATGTAGGTCAAGAAGCAACAGTTGGAACCAGATATGGAACAATAGATTGGTTCAAAATTGGGAAAGGAGCATGACAAGGCTATATACTGTCACCCTGCTTATTTAACATATATGCAGAGTACATCATGCAAAATGCCGGGGTGGGTGAATCATAAGCTGGAATTAAGATTGCTGGGAGAAATATCAACAACTTCAGATATGCAAATGATGCCACTCTAATGGCAGAAAGTGAAGAGTTGCTAAAGAGTCTCTTGATGAGGGTGAAAGAGGAGAATGCAAAGGTGGTTTGAATTAAGTTAAAAAAAATACGATCATGGCATCCAGTTGCATCACTTGTTGGTAAAGAGGAAGAAAAGGAAACACTGATAGATTTTAGCTTCTTGAGTTCCAAGATCACTGCAGACATGAAATTAAAAGATGCTTGCTCCTTGGGAGGAAAGCTATGGCAAACCTAGACAACATAGTAAAAAGCAAAGACACCATCTTGCCAACATAGTCAAAGCTATGGTTTTCCCAATATTAATGTATGACTGTGAGAGTCAGACCATAAAGAAGGCTGAGCATTGAAGAATTGATAACTTCGAATTGTGTTGCTGGAGAAGACTCTTGGGAGTCCCTTGGACCACAAGGAGATCAAGCCAGTCAATCCTAAAGAAAGTCAACGCTGATTGCTCATTGGAAGGACAGATACTGAAGCTGAAGTTCAAATATTTTGGCCACCGAATGCGAAGAGAGGACTCATTGGAAAAGACTGTGGTGCTGTGAAAGACTGAAGGCAAAAGGAGAAGAGAATCGCAGAGGATGAGATGGTTAGATAGCATTGTAGACAGGCATGGGTTTCAGAGGACTCGAGGAGGTAATGTGGGACAGGGAGGCCTGGCATGCTGTGGTCCGTGGGGTTGCAAAGAGTTGGACACTAAGCGACTGAACAACAACAAGTGTTGTTAATTAAATTCCATGTGTTGGCTGGGGAACCCTAGCTGCAAACACAACACACATTCTTTTCTTCTTCCTAAATGCTGCCTCCTACTGGGGATTGGTGACCCAGAATGCTGCTTGTCCTTTCATGTTCATGTATTTATTTTCAGCTGTGCTGATTTTTTGTAGTACGGTGGTTTCTTGTTGCCTTCCACATCACTCTTACATTTTTGTGGTAATGTATTTCATCCATGCCATTGTATAAACTATTATGTATACGTATATGTATGTATGTATTATATACATATTCCATATCATATATAGGCTTTTGCAGACTTTGCATTTTAGCTTTTAGCTGCTACTGATAAAAATGTTGCCCTTTATTGCGGGTATGCTTATTTATTTGTGGCATTACTTGCTAGGTCATAATACTATTTTTAGATAATGTAGGATATTTGTCAAGTCAATAGCATGTCCAAAATGTTACTACAACTGCCTGCTAGTGCTGCTGTTAATTGTCACAACTGCTTATTTGACAAGCTTTTTTGCAGCTCACCTAGATATCTGATATCTATTCTGTCAACTAAACCCCAATGAAAACACCTGGTAATCTAAAGCTTAGGACATTTTCTCTGTCTCCAATCTACCTTTCAGAATTGTGTAGTAAAATAAGAGGGGAAAATAATATTACTATTCTAAGAGCAAGACATGGTGAGATTAAAATAGAATTACAGTACAGTAGTTCAATTTTATTAGAAAAGAGCAATCAAAAGGCTGCTTTATAAATAAGAGAGAGCAGACAGGGATAGCACTCAGTATATATGCAAAGTACAGTAATTTTTAAGCTTTACGTTTTTTTCTCTTACCAATAAGACTATCCATTCAGCTATCGGTAGTTGATAGATCTGGATCTAGTAGTAGAATTCTGGATGGTTTTCTACAGATTGGTAGGGTTTTATTGATGTTTTTTAATCTCCAGTTAGTTTGTAAAATGTCTGTATTGATTTCTTGTTCCCTTTCATTACACTTTATTCTGGGGAT
>JANHZU010003105.1:106710-117234 GCA_032468055.1 Acrochordus granulatus | reverse complement strand
ATATATCTGTAATATATATATTATATATACAGTATATCCAATATATTATTTATATTTTATGCATTTCTAAATTTTGTGTCTGCTAATCCCTGAATGCCAAAATAGTAAGACAGTCATTTGTTATTGATCTTTCACTACATAATAGGTATTGTATTTTTTTTAAGTTCCACAGATACAGTGAAATTTGTGTGAAGTTACTCTGTTCTCAGAAAAACTAAATGGCACTTCAATTATGCTAGCATAAATCATCAGCAAATTAACATTGTAAGTAAATATGCAGTAAAGATTTCTCAACAAATTGAAAGTACTATAATGGTACCACATTGAGAACAGTATTTGTCCCAAAATTGTGTAAAGAGAATGTTTGGGTTTTTTGAAACACTATAGAATACCACGAATCTTGTTTGAGCAGAGATACTTGAAAAAATCACACAAAGTAATAGCGTAATGAGTTGTTTTCAGCTCATCTCCTTCCTTGCAGGATATGCCTTGTGTTGTTTTCTCTGTACCTTCTCTTAGAGTCATGCTTCCAGTGGAGATATGTTGGGGCTCTACTTACGTATGGTTCCTTCAGGATTTATCTGCACTTGGAGGAATTCTGTATTGGAGCTGAGATTATGCCCTTTATATGGCTGCCAGTTCCACAGATGCCACACACTTTGAGGGTAATGAGACAAAGCTAGAAGCCTGGATGCACAAATGCTTATATGTAATGGTTATGATAAATAATGTTTCTGTGGACAGATTGGACAAGTTAATATTTCATCCCTGGTAAAGAGAAATACTGTCCCCAATCAAGAATCATACCCATACCAAGGACTGTCTCTTCCCCATATGGCCCTTCTCAAATTCATAAGCTCTTTGGCTGATTATTGCGTACAGACTTGATAAAGTGAACAATAAATATTTAGATGCCTTGATCAGCTGGTCAAGCGGTTGCCTTTTTTTCCACCCTGCCCTGAGTTAATGTGAGAAAAATTGCAAATCAACAATCAGAAGTCAATCAGAGTCTGAGCTGGGAAGGAAAAAGAGGAATCTCGGCCCAATTCGAGTTCAGCCCAAGCTGGTTTTATTGCCAGTCCTCACAAGAAGGTCATTTGTTGATTCTAAAGCAAGCTTATTCTTAGGAAGGAGGAAACACGCAGAGACTTGGTGCATTGAACTGGGAGGCACTGAACCTATGATGGCAGCAAAACAGACGGTTTGAGAACATGTTTGAGAGGTCAGGGGTCTCTCAGGTTAGACACATGACCTGTGTCTGCGGTAGTAACCCTTCCCAGAAGTAGTTCTTAGTCAAATGTCATTGGGGAAGGGATGGAATTAGCAAGCGGGACTGTGGTAAACCTGTGTTCCTCCTCCTGTTCCGTTCTCCAAACCAAACCAAAATTATGCGGAATCTAAGAAAGCTCAGAAAATGCCCAAAGCAAAAAGCAAAGTAAGTAAGCCTGCCTTTGATCCTCCTTAGTTGCAATGCTTGTAAGCTTGCCTCATGATCAGGATTAATTTCCGTTGCCTCAGCCCAAGGATCCAGAGCCCCCATTTCCACCCAGATTTCCTGCCGTGGTTTATTCTACAAGGAGGTGTTTGCTTTCACGTATTGGTTCTTCCTCCCTGCAGATGTAAAGTGCTCGATCTGCAGTTAGATGTATCTGATGAAAGATTCCCCTCTTTTCCTTCAACGTATGGATTCTACAGCGATTCTGGTCTTGACTTAAAGATTCATGATATATATTAGCAGCATTAATTACCTCCAGAACTGGAAGCCTTGCAGAGAGGTTCCAGGGGCATGGTGGGAGAAATTTCTCCCTTGAACCCCCCCCCCCACCGCCTTCTTTTAATTTTTCTAAAGTTACATCAAGGGAAAAGCATGTCAGAATTTAGACAATGGGTACACTGAACATTGCTTATGGAAGTAAAGGATTCAGTAACAAATTCGCCAGATCCTTTTTTCATGCTAACGATATTAAAAAAAAACCTCAGAAATTCTTTTAAAACGATACCTGTGTAACCACCAACTTTGAAGGATTTTCTTTTTGCACTACAGCTTTTCTTTCACCAGATGTTTCTGCCAAGTGCATTTGGAGGAACCTTCAGCCTCGTTCTCTCAGGTATTTCTAGTACGGTATTTCTCAACTTTGCTAACTTAAGATATGTAGAGTTCAGCACCCAGAATTCCCCCTTGCTGGATGGGGAATTCTGGGAGTTGAAGTCCATATATCTTAAAGTTGCCAAAGCTGAAAAACACTGCTCTAGTATATCGCAGAAGTACCCAAAATGGTAGCCCTCCATCCTCCCTTTTTTGGTTGGCATTTTATTTTTTTTAAGCTTTTTTTATATATAAATATATATAAATATATGAATATATTACTTTGTCCATTTTTTTTGGCTGTACAAAAGTCTTAAGATTTAAAAATATTATTTGTATTATATGATGGTGGTATGTTAATGTTATAAGATTAATGAAAAAGAAGATTTATTTTTGTTACTGGTCTGTTTCATAATTCTTTTTTAAATTGGTATATTGTAAGATATCTATGCAAAAAAAAAAGTTATGTGACGCATTTTTATTTAAGAATGTAATATGTGTAATAAAAAGTAGAATGTGTTTGGCCTGAAAAATGGTACGGAGCATCCTGGCTATTTTTGTTGAAGCAGGGAGAAAATTTTCTAATATATAGACAAAAACAAGGTATATCTCTGTGCTAATTCATAACAATGGGAAAGCAAAATCTGGGCGCATCCACTAGTTACTTCCAAAAATAAAAAGTGCTTCTGTTTACACCAAAGGAACCTCTGGTTAAAACATGCTCCTCCATTCAAGCACATAGTGATGCAACACCCATTCTGCTCACAGAATAATCCCCCGTTTTCATAATCAGTATTAGAGGGTCGAGCTGTGGCATATAGTTTTCCATTAGGGCAAAGTTCCTGTTTTCTATAGGGATGGAGAGAGATTATAATAGAGAGGGAAAGGGAATAGGCTTACAAATCAAGTTCCAAACAAGAAATACACTGATTTACCAAAACTTTCTGAAAAGATTTAGTGGTTTACAGTCCAACCTTGTTTAGCTTTTTTTTTCAAAATTCTTAGATTCCTTCCTTGAGGAACATACCAGATTTGCTTCAGATACTGAGCTGGTTGAAAGCATCCATGAATGTACAATACCTTTTCTCACACTTCATTTTTCTGTAAAAACATCATAATGTCATTGTTTAGTAGACAATTCCCTTCATTTGGATGACACCCATAGCGATGTGAATATGAAAGGAATTGTTTCAAGGGTTTTGTTTAGCCCCGTAGTCAGGCACGTTTCTTGACAGACCAAAAATGGAGCTTGACCAAGAGAGTTCCCAAAAGCAAGAAACGCAGCCTCCTTCCTCCTTGCACAGGATACAGTATTAGAAACCAGGAAGTCACAAGTTCTAGTCCTGCCTTGGCTGTGAAAGCCAGCTCGGCGACCTTGGGCCAGTCCCTCTCTCTCAGCCTAACCCACCTCACAAGATTGTTATTGTGGGGAAAATAGGAGGAGGAAGGCGTGTTAAATATGTTGGCCACCTTGAGTTGTTTACAAAACAATGAAGGCGGGACACAAATACAAAAAAGATAAAAAAATCTATGAAGCAGCTCACCCACTTGCCTGCGTTCTGCTGTGCTAGCGAGTCGGCCCTTCCCTTCCGACGGACCTGTCCTGTGGTGCCTGGGGGTTTCTTCCGTTCACCTTTCCACAGCTTTAAAGACAAAGCTTTTGGCATATATTTGCCTGTTTTCCAAGTTCATCTCCACCTTGGTTTTAGTGATAGGTCTGTTCTGGAGAGGTCCCTGTAGCTATAGTGAGGTGAATTATGCCACTTTAGAAATCCACCACGGTATATGCACCATTCACTTACTTTTTTCAAGCTAAATCAGGAATGGATTTTCTAGCGATGTATTAGGTGTTACAGATTGTGGGAACAATTCTAGGCTCATTGGTTCTTGAAAAAGTTACAAATATGCTGGAACTACAGGGTCTCAGATACTCAGGTAGTTTATTGGCCAAGCAATAACTTCTGGATTAATTAGGATTCTCTAATTATAGGTCTTTATTGTTTTCTATAGGGATGGAGATACTGGATGTCCAGTGTACATCCCCCTGTAGTGTATCCTTCTCTTAGTGGCATCTTATTCTATCCAAATAGGGGTGGCATAATTCAAGATGCAGCAGAGCTGTCATATAGAAAGAAATAGCTTACTGTGTTGGAAGCATAGCAGTTAATGCAATTCAGACCAGAAAACAACTCTGACACTTCATCTGCTAGTATAGCTCAACAGCCATACTTGCTCTATTCCAGGTTTTTGCTGCTTGAGAGAGTTCTTTGCTTGTCCTGTTAAATTAAACTCCTTCATTGGATAATGCTTGATTATAGTGCCCAAACAGAATATTCACTTTATATAATTTAGATTTTGGCGTTTACATTATCCTTCCCTTTTCTCCAGTGGTCCTTGGTAATTTTCAGACCATAAACGCAAGTGTCTTTCTGTGCAGGAACAGAAGACAGAGCAGGAAAACTGAAGGGTGGATGTGGGGATCAAAATAGCAGCCATAACTATGGAATCAAAGTCCTAATCCTTTTTCACCCACAGTTTGGAGCTCTGATCACGTAGTTGCAGCTGCCATCCTGACCTTTTTGATCACCTTCTCCTCATAGATGGCTGAAAGGCTACAGAACCACAATCCTCAGTCGACCCTTTAAGACAGGTCAAGAAACAATCACTACAAAACATAACGGAGCTCCACTTTGACATGGGGCTATAAAGATAAAATCTTAATACAATAGTCTGGTGGTGAGTCTCTTTTTCTTAGACTAAAGAGGGTCAAAACACACCTATCTTGAGTTCCTTCCTCACTTCTTCCTATTTTCTGGGCTAAATTCATGGCTTAGCTTTTTTCCTAATGGCTGCCATCTATGTTCCTCAGTGATTTCTCCATACTTCTCTACACCTTTATCTAGATAGTTTCCATAAATACACAACCGTGATTACCGAAGCAGCGTTTTTAGATATTTAGAGATTGGGAGAGGCTGAACTACAAAAATTGAGGTGGCTGAGCATTGCATGGGCATTGAGCAATTTTTTCAGACTTCATGGGTTAAAAGTGAGTGATTGAGCTAAAAAATGTCAGTTTAGTGCAAAATCACCCCATTTGTGATAAAGTACTTTTTATAGAGAACCTTGTGTTCTACTCTGTTGCTATCCATCATCATCATGGTGTTTACCTTGCCTTATCTTTGAACAACTGTTTTACTTTATTTCTCTTGACTAAAGCAATTGGAATGTTCAGTATGGGAATCAGATGTTTCTGCTGTGAGAACTGTTACTAAAATAATCTCACTTGTCATTTTCTCAGCAACATTAAGTGTTCCCTCTCCAGGGTGGAGATGTTTACAACTTATTCACTAAGTGTAGTGGGGTTTCTTTTCTTCTTTCCACAGTAGATGCTTAATTTCCTGCAATTCTTGGAGAGTACCAGCAGGAAGAGATGTCAGGAAGCTCACTACCAAGTTAGTCAGTGATTAAAAGTAGACTTATTTCCTTCCTTTCCTTCCAGTACTATTGAAAAGATTGTTATGTTGCCAGGTTTGAAATTCCTAAACACCTCCCCCTCACATACCACACAATTAATTGACTGTTTTCACTGCAGGCCCAGGACGTATACTGTTCTACTCTAAATTTTGCTTTATTTTTGCAAGTGAGAGCTAGCTTTAGTTCTAGAGAGACTCTTTCAGGCACTTCATGAAGGAGGCAAGTCTATAATCTAATGATGAATATCCATGTTGGTCTAGAGAGGTTCCCTTAATGCCACTTGTCTTTTTCTGAAACACTCTGGTGACAGTCACTTTCTCCCACTTACACGGTGGCCTTTTCAAACAAATAAGTTTTTTCCAACTCTGCCTTCATACCTACAGCAGAACATGCCTTTCCTTTTCCAAAGCATTTTTCTTTGGGACATTAGCAGCTATGGCATGCTACTGCAAACTTTATTTTTTAAAAAAAAAGATTGCCCAGCATTGAATTCCTTATTCTGGTTGTTTCTCAGTTACAATCAAGCTTAGAGGGTAGCTATTTGGTCAGTTTATTTAAGCAGCAGGCAATGCCTGAAGGGATCAAGTGAGCTTTAGCAGCTGAAGTAATACTCTAGCAAAAATTTACTTCCATGTGTCAGATCACAGCTTAAAAAAATGAGGTGATTTCATCTCTCATGTGATTCAGTGACTTATTTGAGCTTTAGTGCCTTTTCTCTTTGCTACATTCCCATTTTCTTTTTCTCAGAGATTGGTTACCAAATAATTATTTACAGTACTGCATTCTGAAAAGTTATTTTCAGCTAGAATGGCTATTAACCTTTTCACTACTGCTCCCTTTGAGCCAAGGAAACCATGATGGGATCTCTAATTAAATCTTGCCACATTCCCCACCACCACCACCACTTCTTCAAAGGTTTACTTATTTGATTTGTGTAAGTCATTTTCTCAATCTAAACTACTCCCCAGCTGCTGTTGGCTCTGGAGCAAGAGGGATTCAAAATTAAATAGCCTTATCTAAAACAATGCTTCATTTATCAAACGAGCATCCTGTTTCCATCATTGGCTCTTTGAAGTTAGAAAACAAAAGATGTTAACGTTGAATTATTTTGTGTGTGCCATGCATTGTTTGCCACTGAAAACTTTGTGGATGTTTTCTCTTACTGTACAGGTGATCATAGATTTTAAAGTATGCATCTATCATTAGTACCTATCTCATCCTCAAGAGATAGAAGTCTTATAAATGGATAAAATTAAAGCAGGAGAGAAGTGAGGTAAGTCTCTTCATTTCAGGATCACTCAGGACTAGAACTGGAGATATACTAGAACTGGAGATAGGCAACCCAGGCAAAAGTCTGGAGCTCTGAGATTGAGGCAGAAGTCACAAATTTTATGTCTGCTAATTTGCTGGTGCCAGTGATATGGTTTAGTATGCTAGCAACATTGGCTTGTGTGTCCTACTATATGTTAATATGAGTGCCATGAAGATGCTCATGATAAGCAGGATGTTATTAATTAAAACTATCCTAGAGTTGTGAAATCATGATATATTAAACAGAAAAGCCAATGATGCATCTCAAAGAAGCTCCTGTTTTCATTTTCTTTTGTTGGGCAGGAGCAAAGAACAGCGTTGTTCAGCTACAACTCTCAGCATCCTAGCCAGCATAGTCAATGTTAAGACATGCCAGGAGTTGTGATTTGACAATATCTGCAGAACCATAATTTCCACAACCCAGCCTATAATCAAAATTGTCAAAGTAACAGTTGGTTTACCTCTTGGTTTGGTCAACTACTACAATTTTATCTCAGTGCTACAGGCTGAACATCTGCCAGTTTCTCACTTCTGGTGCCATTTGGGGTCATTTCATGCAGAAGCCAAAATAAATTGCTGCAATTGCTGTTTGGCTCAACTTCAAGGCTACAACCAGTAGGTTTTGCCTCTACAGAGTCTTCCAAGGCAATATACTTATAAAACAAAATGAAACATTATCCTGTAACAAAATGTTCATCTTTTGTTCAGGATTATAACAAACCAGTATAGCTCTGCAAAAGCATGAATGGACACTTGGCTTTGATAAAAGCTTCAACCAAAGCATATTTTTCAGGTTGTTTGCAAAACAATGGGCAGTTACTTCACAGCCCACTCACTTGAGGGTATAGAGGTCTTTGGTCTTCTTGCTTTGGGGTCCAGGCATTTTCTCAAAGCACATTGCTCCAGCTGTCAAAGTTGAGCAAATCCATAAAGTGCCATCACTAATCACATCCAAAATATGCTATTTCATCCCACATTCTCCCTCTGGAATTCACTGTTGGATCTGTGAGCTGACTGACTATGTTAGAAAAGCCCAGAAGTACTTAATCAGGTGTTGAGTTGTCTGTTGGAGAAATAGAGGAAATGGCAGGTATTCACTGAATCAACTCACATGAGAACTCTTGGGTTGATCTTTGCAAAAATACTTGTTATTAAGCTTCTAGGCAACTGTAGTTAGCCTCTCCTTCCTTCTTCTTTTTGCTTGGCCTTTAGACACCAGAATGTACAGAGACCCCAACAGAGAAAGTGACAAGAGTTGCAGCCTCTGGAAGCCCTTAATATAGGACGGTTTTCCCACAGCCTATATACTCTGGGGGCCAGTGCAGCTGTCTACGTATCTGAGCACATGAGTTTGGAAAGACTGATCTAGAGGAAGTGGCCTTCCAGGGAAATAGCCAGCTGCTGCATATGGGATCTTTGACAGAGGGGATTGTCTGAAGCCATTTGTATTCCTCTGATTCCTGTGACATAATGGTCTGCCATTATAGGCACTGAGAGGCAACTATTAAAAGCAAATGCAAAAAAGATGTCATGCTGGCATTGAAGAGAGCTGGTTCATCCTCTTTCTGTGGACTTATTTCGAGGGCATGATAGGGCAAACAATAATCAGGGAATTAGAATGAAGTTTAAGTTTCTTTACATCAGATACTACAAAAATGTCTTGATCTTATTTTATTCGGATTAATCTGTTACAATTCTATTTTCTCTTCCCAAAATTAATTTCTAAAATTAATAAAAACAATAAAAAGAGAACAAAAGGAAAATATCAACATAGATCAATGTAAATGTTTGACTATGCTTTAGATGCTAAAAAAGAAAAAAGGGGTACATGAATAGACACACATACATAAATACACAAACAACTCTACATACATACACAGACATCATCTTTTGGCTTTGGGTTTAACTTGTTTTCATCCAGAATTCACAGGGTCAAGGGGAGCAAAGATAAGTTTCAACCAAAAATTGATGAAAAGGAATAAAGCTCATTCTTCCAGAAACAGGTTTATCATTTCAGTGAAAAGCAGCAGAATGTTGGACCTTTGTGCTAAATAAAACCAACAGCTATAAATTATGTACTTTATAAAAACTTGCATTTTACATCTTGTAGAAAGCAACAAAATGCAGTATATATATTTACTAGACAAAAATGTTTAGAATGTTCTGAGATATATTACTAAGCAAATATTCACAATAAAACTGAAGTCAGATTAGTTTTCAGTGAACCATATTTAATTGATGATGTAATTAAGCTGCCAAATCGGCATCAGGGTAAAAATAAATAAGAAGAAACACAGATTGTTGGCTTCCTTTTAAATGTTCATAAATGTATCATGCATATGGGACTAAGCAGGGACTTAGAGAGAATAGACATTATTGGTTTTGAGGTTATGGTTGTGTGCTATCTGCAGTTTGTATAAGTTTGTGTAAAAATGGCATTTTGAAAAGTCTGCTCTTTTCAGCAGTCATCTTTTAGTCTCAGTTAATTACACCAACTAAATTTGTACTGATTGATTAAGCTAGCATAATGTATGAAGCTAGACCATTACACTGTGCAAGATATAATGCCATATTCCTAGCAACTCCTGGAAGAACTGGTCCTCAGCCTTTCCGGCTGTTAAACATTCGCTAAGCATTTTCAATGTTTTTTTTTCAGCAAGAGAATCATCTAATCATGCAGTTGGAAGGGTTTTGGAGGAAAACAAAGGGCTTTCTAGCCATTACTTCAGAAATGGATGATCTGTGGATCACATTCAGCTTTGCAGCACCCCAAAAAAAGAGCATAATTTTTCTGCAATCTTGTATTAGAGAGGAGAAGACCTCTGAGAGGCCACTGCTTCCACTTCCACCCTCCATTCTAGTAAAAACATTGGAAAATTTTGCCTCTATAATTTAGCCATTTTATCTCCAAATTTCAGCAGCATTTTAGGTCATTGTCTGGTGATTGGGCTGAATTAAGGGTGGTTTGGGAAGTAATTTGTGTTGCAGAAGCTCCTTGCATACTGTCCCACCCTTAAACATACCAACACAACAAAATTAAAAAAGAATTGCATAGACTCTTAGTTAAATAATCCAGGAACTAGAAACTTATTAAAACCTAATGCTCTCTGTTTTGCTCAGAATAGTTCCCATTGCTATGAAATACCTTCTGATATTTGATCAGAATTTGTTTCATTGGCATTTCTACCTATTTATTGCTCTTTTGTTGCTTGGACCAATATAGAACATCTGTTCCATCTTATGTGCAATATCCCTTCAAATACTTGAAGGCAGTAATCATGTCTCATCTTTAATTTTACCATCTTCTGACCTAACACATCCAGCCAAAGGATTGTTCAAAGTTATGGGACCTGCATAAAGTATCTGAAGAATAACAAGAGAAAGGATAATTCATAGCATTTAGAACATAATTTTCCCATAGGACCTAATGTATTCTTAAAAAGGATTACTCACTGTTTTCTTCCATGGTTTTGTGATATATATGTAATATGTACATGTGTATGTTTGCTAACAACAAAGCTTGTGGAGGTGATGACATTCCAGCCAAATTATTTTAAATCCTAAAAGATGATGCCATGAAAGTGCTGCACTCCATCTGCCAGCAAATTTGGAAAACTCAACAGTGGCCACAGGATTGGAAAAGATCAGTTTAC
>JANHZU010003105.1:91189-106610 GCA_032468055.1 Acrochordus granulatus | reverse complement strand
GACACCAGAAATGTATATAAATTGTTTTAAATATTTCTTTATAAATTATGTTACTTTTTGTTTTTGTTTGAGCTCTCTCAGTGCTGCCTAGACACATTGTTGTGAGATGGGTGACTAAATAATATATATTTATTCAAGATTACATTTTCCATCAAATGTTTTATTAATTTATCCTATAAGATTTACAGAAAGAAATAGAAAAAGAATACAAAGTGCAAAAAGAAAAAGTGGAAAAACTACAAAACAAAAAGACAACTAACCCATTTAAGAGGAAAAAGGGAAGCAAGAAAGGGAGAAATGAAATTTGTCACATATTAAAAAAATCAAACAAATTTCTAAATTACATTAAAAAGAATAAAAATGATAATTCTCTAATATTACAAAATGTATGCTAACATTACAGAAATATTTTTGTAATAAAATATTACAACAATAAATTTTTTTGATATGTAGATAAAAGTGCATTTTCAAAAACAGACAAATTACATATCTCATGTATCCAATCCTTAGTATTAGGAGTATTACTGTTTTATCAATTTCTCAAAATAATACTCTCAGCAAAACTCCAGGCCCTATACTCCCATAACTCCTAAAGTTTTGGAACATAATTTAACATAACATTAACCTATATAAAACATTTCCTTATAAATTTACTTATATACATTAAAATATTATTTCAAATACCTGTTAGTGATTCATAAGACCAAATCCTGAGTCAATAGCTCTTTAGATTTTTTATATCACCAATAGATACAATCTGACATCCATCCTTTTGACTGTCCAGTAAACTTGAAATAAAGTATTTTGATGAATCAGCTTTAATTTTCAGTCCACTGAGGCATTTTTTAAACTGCAAGCATTGTGGCACTGAGGTGAAGCTATGAGCTGTTCCGTGCAGGGCCACCCAGGTCATAGTGGAGAGTTCTGACAAAACATCCATTGGAGAAGGAAATGGCAATCCATGCTAAGAAAATCCCCTGGACAGTATCACAAGACTAAAAGAGATGAGACCAGAATAGGAGTCCCTCAGGTTGGAAAGTGTCCAGTATGCCACTGGGGAAGAGTAGAGGCAATTACAAGTAGCTCCATAGTGAAGCACATTTCACTCTGAATGAAGAGGCTGGGCCAAAGCCAAATTCTCAGCTGTGGATGTGACTGGTGGTGAAAGAAAAGTCCAGTGCTGTAAAGAACAGTATTTCATAGGAACCTGGAATGTAAGATCCATAATCAACGTAAGCTGGATGTGGTCAAGCATGAGATGGTCAGATTGAACCTTGACATTTATGGGGGAAACAAGGCCTGATCCATGTGTGAAGAGGGGAATGTAAAGTCAAGTGGGCTTTAGGAAGCATTACTAACAACAAAGGTAGCAGAATCGACAGTATTCCAGCTGAACTATGTAAAATCCTAAAAGATGATGCTGTTAAAGTGCTGCGCTCAATATACCAGCAAATTTGGAAAACTCAGAAATGGCCAAAGGATTGGAAAAGGTCAGTTTACATTGCAGTCCCAAAAAAGAATGTTCAAACTACTGTACAATTGTACTCAATTCACATGCTAACAAGGTTATGATCAAAAGACTAAAAGCTAGATTTCAGCAGTGTGTGAACTGGGAACTACCAGAAGCTGGGTTTTGAAGAGTCAGAGGAACTAGAGATCAAATTGCTAACATTTGCTGGATCATGGAGAAAGCAAGGGAGTTCCAGAAAAACATCAGCTTCTGCTTCACTGACTGCTAAAGCCTACAACAAGCTGGGGCAAATTCTTAGAGATGGGAGTACCAGACTACCTAATCTGTTTCCTGAGAAACTTGTATGCACATCTAGAAGCAACATTTAGAACTGACATATAACAATGGTTTGGTTCAAAATTGGGAAAGGAGTACAACGAGGCTTTATATTGTCACCTTGCTTATTTAACTTACATGCAGAGTACATCATGCGAAATGCCAGGCTGGATGAATCACCAGCCGGAATTAAGATTGCCGGGAGAATTATCAACAACCTCAGATATGCAGAGGATTCCACTCTAATGGCAGAAAGTGAAGAGGAATTAAGGAGCCTCTTGATGAGGGTGAAAGGAGAGTGCAAAAGCTGGCTTGAAATTCAACATTAAAGAAACTAAGATCATGGCAACTGGTTCCATCACTTCCTGGCAAGTAAAAGGGGAAGAAATGGAAACAGTGGCAGATTTCACCTTCTTGGGCTCCAAGATCACTGCAGATGGTGACTGCAGTCATGAAATCAAAAGATGCTTGCTCCTTGGGAGGAAGAAGTCAGTATGATGTATATAATACACAATAGTCAGTGTGATGGGCATGAGCTTGGGAAAACGCCGGGAGGCAGTGCAAGACAGGGGGGCCTGGCGTAATGCAGTCCATGGGGTTGTGAAGAGTCGGACATGATTGCGCGACTGAATAACAACATGTGTATGTGTTGTGTGGACAATAATATATCTTTAAAACCTGGCTTTTCTCTGCTCTGGAAAGCATGTGTTTATCTCCACCATTATTATTGTTTCTTCTTCCCTTCCTCCTCCTCTTCTCACACAATATCCAAAGATTATACAAAGACAAGTTTCTGGCTGTGCAATCCGTCCTTGAACTAATTGGCAAACATCGTATAATAGGCCATGGAATACTATTTTGGAATGAAAACAAGTTGACCCTTGTGCCATTCCTGCAAGAAGCTGGGCATATGAATTGTAAAAAACTGTTCTGAGTACCTGTTCCTTGTAGATATATATTGTTGGTTTTACTTAAGCATTATAAAAAAATGATGTGTTTCTACATCGCTGGAAAAATGCATCACAGAACAACATATACAGTAAATTTTCTGGAAAGAAGGGGATAGGCTGAATGTAGTGAAAACTAATAGAATATCCAAACCATCATATCTGTGATGAATAGACAGATTAGATTATTTCAGATTAGATTGTTTTACTAGATTTTTTACTATAAATAGGGCAGGATAGCTCAGCAGTTCAAGACCCAAGCAACCATTGTTTGCCCCAGCTCCTGCCAACCTAGAAGTTAGAAAGAATGGAAAAATGCAAGCAGATAAATAGGTACCATTTTTGGTGGGAAAAGTAAAAGCATTCCATGTGCCTCAGCATATAATCATGACAGCTACATGATCATGGAAGCATCTTTGGAGAATGCTGGCTCTTTGGTTAGGAAAAAAAGCACCACCCCCAAGAGTTGGCCATGACTAGCAGGAGAAACCTTTACCTGTAAGCACAGAAAACCCATGAAAATGGCATGTTTTAACCTCAGTACAGATTGTCCCACTTCCAAGACTGCAACAAAACATGCTTTCTGGCAGTTCTGTTTGGAGGTCAGAAATAAACATTTCAGCCTTTTTCAGTTTTCTTCCTATACAGCCAACTTGGAATGTTTAGATGAGGGTTTCTTGGGGGGCTGTTATGCAATCAGGCTGTGCTCTCTATTCTCTTTGGGCAAGTAGTCAGAACATCTGCTACAAAGAGCAGGAACTTTCTGCTTGCAGCTTCTTGTTGCATTATGACTTTGTGTAGGAAATTCAGGAAGGTACATCATTCTTGGCCCTTAGAAGAACATAGAAAGTAGTTATGGTATTTCTGGACTCCTTCTGCTTTGATGAGCTTGCCTGAAACTGGGGAGTAGACATAAATTGGATTTAGGTGAAACTTAAAGTGGAGTGGGATTCATTCTGAATAGATATTAATTCTCCTCCCAAGCAATTCTGCTCCAGGTTTTAGTGAAGGTTTTAGTGAAAAATCCTGTTCAATTTGTTTCTCTAGAAGAATAGTAAAGAGCAGAATCACAATAGTTAGCCCCCCCACAAAGATACCAGAGATCCAGATGACTCTCACACTGGTGATGTTCAGGAAGTTACTGAATATCCGGCTGTTCTCCCCAGCCTCAGATTAGGCTGATGATGGAGTTCATGTTGGATTTCTTTTGTTTACATTGAATGAATGCAAAGATTCATATCCCAGGAACACATGTAGATATCAGAGTTGAGCACTGGGAATGAAAGTTTGGGACTCATGGTTGTAACACGGCTCACACATTTTTGTCCTCTGATGATGGATCTAAGCACAGATCCGAAAGCTCAAGAGAACAAACTTACATTTCCAATGCTTGACTCTTGGGCATCTATATTTTGCTTATATTGCTATATTTGGGGCTATCTTTGGGGCATTTATGAATCTTTTTCTTTTCTGATATTGTTCTTGCTTTTCTATAAGATTAGAAGTTAGGAGATCTGTTAGGAGTTGGGGAGTTCTAAATTGTTTAAATATGCACATACATACATTTATGGGGAAATATATACACATATACAATGGAGAAAAGAGGAAAATATTCAAATCCATCCTGGCAATCAGGCTACTAACTTTTCTTACAGGCCAATGTTGTGCAATGGTTAAGATGTAGGGCTGGAATTAGGGAGACCCAGATTCTAGGTTTCTCTCAGCCACAGAAGCCAATGGGAGATTTTGAGCGACCTGCTCTCTCTCTCTCATGCAAACACACTCAATACACACACAGCCAAACTACTTCACAGGTTGTTCAGTACAGAATAATAGAGCAAGAAAACTTTGATTCCTGGAAAAAGATGGGATATAAAACTATTAGGTAAGAATGAACTATATTTTGGCTTTTCTAACTTTATTATTTGCCAATGAATACAGGAGGATTTTTTTTCATAGCATATATTCTAAACAACTCCTTTTGCTCGAATCAAGATTTCTGTATTTGATTCTGCTGTTTTTTGACACTCAGATTTTCTAGACAGAGAAAGAACAATGCACACAGGTTAGGAATTAGCTTTTTATTTTAAACCAAATAAAAGAAGAAGCATTATTTCAAGTGAGGAGCATTTCAGTGCTTATTTCCTATTCCCTTTTAATAACAACTGTTCCTGGATTCACCCCCTCCCCTCCCTCTGCCAGACTCAGCATGTACAGTATAACTCAGGAGTCAGGCACTTATAGATTCCCAGAGACAAGCATTCACCAGAATTTTTGAGTATTGTATGCCGCCCAGAGTCACTTCTGGTGAGATGTGCAGCGATATAAATTTAATACATGAATACATAAAATATAATCAATTAAAATTTACTAGCTTGTATTAGTAGTTGATAATAGTAATTATTAATGCACATAGTCATATTTTGTCTGTTTTTATGTTTCATCTGCCATGGAACAAAAATAGTTTTAACCATTTGTATTTTCCTTCTGTAAATCAATGGCATTTTATTATATCTCTTCTGCATCTAATGAGATTCTGATTAGATTACCTTCAGGGCATGTTAAGATCATCAGGTGTTTTTCAGGGCTCCAATTGGATGGTCTGTGCTACTGAGACCTTTTTACTGGAGCTTCTGAATAGTTCGTTGGCAGATGGGACCATTCCTGACAAGTGGCCATCCAATTCCATATGAAGCTTCCAGCAAGAGAGAACACACTTCTGCTCTAACAAGTCCTTCCATGGCTTAATAGCTCTTGTCTTGAGAAAATACTATCTAATATCTGCATAACTTCATCTCATGCTACATATGTCCACTGTTAAGTCAAGCTGGGATGATTTAAGGTTTCACTTTGTTACTGTTCTATATTTATTATGAACTGCTTGGAGCTTACTGAAAAGTGAGAGATGGATAGCTAGATAGATACAAGTATATACAGAAAAAAATTAACATAAACCTGTATTTTGAGAATTAGCCTACCTGCCAAAGAAGTTGCTATTGATTACATTCCAGAATGCTGCTCTATTATCCCTTACAGAGCTAAGGATTTTGGGTATATCTACTGAAATACAATTTCTTAAATGAGAAGTGGTTAGTTTCTGCATTTGCAGAAACCACTTCTTCAGACTGACCTGAGCGCTCAAAATGCATCTTGATATATAAGTAAAACAAGCAGTAGAAGCAAAAATTATAACATATACACTGGTTTCTTCAGAAATTCTCTGTGCATTAAATAAGTCCAGGACCTCTAGAATGTTAACTAGTATTAAGAGGAAAGGGTCATATCAGATGAGTCAAGAATGGAATAGAATGCCTGAAAAAAAAATTTCACCTTAGTCCATGTCTACTTCTTCTGTCACATATCAAAGGCAATCTCTGGCCTGCGGAAGGAATTTGAAGCCCACCAACACAAACTACACCCATATCCTATAACGGTAAACACGGCATTCAATTTGTCAATCTTTATGTAATCAAAGCACCATAAAATATCAGAATTCTCTGGATGGGGCAAGACCTTTCCCCATTTACACTTAATTTCAATCAAAACATCTACAGGATTGGCAATATATTATTTCTGCCCTGTGCTCAATATTGCCTTCATCTCATCTGCCTGGAACCAAGACAGTCTTAACTTTTCTTTAACTAATGTTTCTTCCTTAAGCTAATAACACTCAATGGCAGCCACACAATGTGGAAAATTTGTCATCCCCTATGCTGGAGATGAGTCAGATGACCTGAACCGGATAGGATCAGAGCATCACTTATTGGCCATTTCAGCTAATGTATGTACACCCCTTCCTTCTGATCCAAATCAATTGTATTAGCTGCCATTCCACTATTGCCTCAAAATAGCTGGAGACAATGCCATGAATCAATCAGAATTGCACGATAGCATAAGATTGCTAAGTGGGCAGTATTGTAAAATTTTAACCCTAATGAACATAATTGTTTTAGCGCAATGTTGTAATAGCGAAACAGTACTCTAGAAAGATGGGACAAATGCTTTCCCATCATTTCCTCCCAAATGAAAGTTTAGGGAATAGAAAAAATTGTATTTGATGTGTTTAAAAAGAAAGGAAAAGAAGGCAGAGAATTCTTCAAGTAAAGTTATACATACGATTCTAATCTCTTCCTGACTCAAATTTGTTCTTCCTTTTTTTCTTTATTTTTTTTCAACTCAGGCTACATAGAATGAGTTACAGGAAAATGAACTAACCAATATAGAACTTTGTAGCCAAAGCTGCCCCACTATAACTTTACTTGAAGATTTCTCTCCTCTTCTTTTCCTTTCTTTTTTAACACATCAAATGCAAAAATTCTCTATTCCTTTGTTTGTTTGGAAATGAAAAAGGAACCTTTTTCTCAAGGTTCTGGTGACATGCAGGAGAAAAATAAAAGTAGAGAAACCAACCTGTCATTTTGTAATCATACATTTTGCATATCACAAAATCAGGACACCACTATTTGACAGAGAATCAGAACAGATGCATTAGAAATGGAGTAAGAATTATCATTGCATAGGAGGGGGATCAATTCATCCCAATAAAGTTTTCTGCCAGCCAAAGGATGATGAATAGCAGTTTAACCTAGCAGGGGGGAAAAAACCTTTAGTCCTAATTTCTTTCTCATAGTGGCCAATCAGAGTTGCTAGAATACTCACAGGAGACAAAGACTTAACTCTTTCTGCCATTGTTTCTCTGCATTTGATATCCCTTATGAATATACAGTAGAGGTGAGAAATAGATTTAAGGGATTAGATCTGGTAGACAGAGGGCCTGAAGAACTATGGATGGTAGAGGTAGCTACTAAAACCATCCCAAAGAACAATAAATGCAAGAAAGCAAAGTGGCTGTGTGATGAGAATTTACAAATAGCTGAGGAAAGAAGGAAAGTGAAAGGCAAGGGAGAAAGGGAAAGATATACCCAACTGAATGCAGATTTCCTGAGAATAACAAGGAGAGATAAGAAGGCCTTCTTAAAGGAACAATACAAAGAAATAGAGGAAAACAAGAGACTGGGAAAGACCAGAGATCTCGAAAATTGGAGATATCAAAGGAACATTTCATGCAAAATTGGGCATGATAAAAGACAAAAATGATAGGGACCTAAAAGAAGCAGAAGAGATTTAGAAGACATGGCAAGAATATACTGAAGACCTAACAAAGCTAGCAGAGGTGGTGGTATTCCAGCTGAACTGTTTAAAATCCTGGAAGATGATGCTGTTAAAGTGCTGTATTCTACATACAAGCAAATTTGGAAGACACAACAGTGGCCATGGGATTGGAAAAGGTCAGTTTACATTCAAATCCCAAAGAAGGACAATGCCAAAGAATGTTCAAACTACAATTGCACTCATTTCACACACAAGCAGGGTTATGCTCAAAATGCTACAATCTAGGCTTCTTAGTATGTGAACCGAAAACTATCACAAGTACAAGCTGGATTTCAAAGAAGCAAAGGAGCAAGAGATCAAATTGTCAGCATTTGCTGGATCATGGAGAAAGCAAGGGAGTTCCAGACAAACATCTACTTTTGATTAATTTACTAGGATAAAGCTTTCGATTGTGTGGATCACAACAAACCACGGCAAATTCTTAAGAAGATTGGAGTACCAGACCACCTTACTTGCCTCCTTCGAAACCTGTATGCTGGTCAAGAAGCAACATTTAGAACCAGACATGGAACAATGGATTGGTTCAAAATTGGGAAAGGAGTACAACAAGGCTGTATATTGACACCCTCCTTATTTAACTTATATGAAGAGTATATCATGGGAAATGCAGGCTGGATGAATCACAAGACAGAATTAAGATTGCTGGGAGAAATATAAACAATCTCAGATATTCAGTTGATACTACTCTAATGGCAGAAAGGAAAGAGGAACTAAAGAGCAGCTTGAGGAGTGTGAAGGAGGAGAATGCAAAAGCTGACTTGAATCTCAACATTAAAAAAACGAAGATCATGACAACCGGTCCCATCACCTCCTGGCAAATAAAAGGGGAAGAAATGGAAACAGTGGCAGATTTCACCTTCTTGGGCTCCAAGATCACTGCATATGGAGACTACAGCCATGAAATCAAAAGACACTTCTCCTTGGGTGCGAAGCTATGGCAAACTAGACAGCAAGAGCCTCAATCAGTACAGAGCCAGACACATAAACCAGGCTCTATAGCAATGTCAATCCTACCCAAATAATTATTCACACTTCGCTTCCCAGTTGGACTATTCATATTCATTTCCCAGTTGGATTATGACACAGCATTATACATGGAGCTGCCTTTAGAGTTGGGAAATTTCAGTTAATTCAAAACAGACCAACTAGACTGCCTATGGGGACTAGCCAATGCAATTATGTGACTCCAGTTCTTTGCCATCTCCGTGGGTGGCACACGAAACAGATGATTAAATTAACCCATTTTCTGACTTCGCCCAGGATGGAGACCCTTATGCAGACACAATGGATGCAGACAGTGCGCACAGTCATCCCCAGGTATGCCTGCGTTATTTATTTGCTTCTTGATTATGCCCAGGGCTCATAGCTGGCTCCAATCATCACCGGAATGTCCATTAGAGGGGTCAAAAAAGTCAAGATGGCGACCATATAAAACATGCTTTGCGCGCACTATTGCCTTGATCCCTTTCAGCCAGCCCGCATCATTCCGAATCGGAACCAACACTTCGCGGCGCCCGGGTGTTTGTGCCATAAAGTGGGATTTCAACACAAACCCAGGAAAGCAACCCCGTCACGTAAAACGGTAACGACGGAATAACGATATAACTGATCCATCACGCGTCCTGCCTGTTTCCCGCCTGCGCGGGGAGCTGGCTTCGAAGCGGAGGGAAGCGGGTGCCCTGCCGTACGCGGCCACGGAGAGGCGCTCGGAGCTCAGGGAAATGCAGCGCCCCCCGTCCGGCTGATCGCTCCGGGCGGCGCCGAAGGTCTGAGGGCGGGGGGCGCCCAGCCGGACCCCGGAGCGCTTCGATCGGGGGTCTCCGAGAGGAGCGAGATGCGGGCCGCGCGGCAGCCACCGCCGGTTTCCACGGCAACCGAAGGCCTGCGCAAGCCTCAAAGCATCGGCAGAACCTTGATTCGGCGCCCGCCTCCTTTTCTCTCTACGCCCGAGGCGAAGCTTTGATTCGCTCCGCTCCTTCTTTCTCCTAGAGGAACCCTGAGTAGCGCACCCGAGAAGAACGGTGGAACCAGATCCGACCGTCGCCATCGCCATCGCCATCATCATCATCATCTGGTAGGCCTCCTAAAACGAAGCACTGCAAACAATAGGAATCCGGTGAAAACAAAGGATGTGTCAAAACAGCTGTCTGGCTTAGGTTTAAAACCAAAAACACACACACACAACCACCACAGCCCTGCGGGGTTGTGTGGCAATCTAGACTATAAAAAGCAATCATTAAGAAAACAGGAATGGAAAGAAGCAGCTGAAGATGTAGCGATGAAGCCTTCTTCCAGTCAGGTTTGAGTCCTGATTATTTTAGGGGCATGTCCTGGTAATGTTCTTGGGAAGAGCATGGAGGCTTAAGAAGATGATGATCTGAGGGGCACCTCTGAGGAACGCTGACTCTGGCTTAGCCTTTGCTGATCAACCAGCCTGCCTCTTCTAGTAAAACATGACCTTGCTTTCACTATTTCTTGTTGATGTGCTGGTTGAACTCGTGGCCCAGAACATAACTACTGGATGCTTCATCTCCTTCAGCCTTGTGGGATTATGCATTGTATCCATCTCCACCTGGATGACCACAGAAATTCTGGGAGCCAAAGAAGAAGGGGGTTCTGTACTTGTTTATGTGGACCTCTCCCTCCCTCAGTCCCATCCCTGTTCCTAAAGCTTTCTAAGCAATACTTTGAGCAATATAAACCAGGTTTTCTACTCTGTCGAGAAAGAACAAATGTTAGCTGTCTGTTGCCCCAGCAAAGCTTAAGCAAGAGGAACTCCACAAAATCTTATTTAAGTAAGAACATCCACAAAGGATGAATTTAGCCAACCCTGATCTAAATGATGGTCTTCAACAACTGATTTTTTTCATTCTCTTCACTCCCTTTTCTTGGCTGGTTTTACCTTTCTAGTTTATAAGCCTAGTGGAGAGTCTTTGGATCTTTCTCTTTATGGATAGAAGCCTCTGGAGAGGCATTACTTGTCTGAAGAATGTAAAAAATACTTCAAATAAATAATAAGAATATAAGCACCCTGTTCCTTTAGAGAGAGACATTTCTATACAAGGATTCTCCAGGATTCTTAGCTTTTTTTCTATTCAGATCCTGACCTTTCTATTTTCCACCACCATTTGTGAAATCTGACTCCGTGAGCATTTTCTAAAATTCTCCATCCGTCATGCTCTTGGTCATGACATCCGTCACATACATTTCAAAATACCAGTGTCTGAAAAAGAAGGAACTTCTAGTCTTAGTTGAAGTAGAGACTGGTGGACTCTTCTGTAATTCATGCCCAGTTCAGCAATATTATATTATGGTCTTCAATGAACAATGCTGGTTATATAAATGGTCACGTAGCTGACTGATCATTCATATTTATGAAGTTATGATTAAATATTGAAAGATGTAATGCTTCTCATCAGCCTTGAGGATCATATGATGAAGTCACATGTAAAAATCGCTGTATAAGATAGGCAGCATAAAAATCTAATAAATAAAAATCCCATATGTCCCCTGAGGATTTCAGCAATGATTCATCACATTTGCTTCTCTTTGAAGAAAAATATCGGAAGTCGTTTTTCCTCTAATATAGAGTATCTGTTGAAATGGCTCTAGTGGCCATATTTGAAAAAAGATATAAAACAATTGGAAAAAAAACACAGTGTGGCCACATGATCCAGGGGACTCAAATAAATGACATAAAAAAAATTCCTAATGGAAAAAGCTAGAACCTTTGAGATTCTAGATTTAAAAAGGTGACTAGGGAAGAACACATATAAAGACTATAAAATTATGAATGGCATGGAGAAAGTGAACAGGAAAGAGTTTTTCTCCCAAAGCAGTAGGATTAGAAATTATCTAAAAGGAGATTTAGAACAAAAGAAATACAAATGATTTGTTTATTCATTATAACAAAACATTGCAATGGATGCTAACTCTGATGGCTTTAAAAAGCAGCTTAGAGAAATTAATGGAGGCCCGTTGAAGATAGACCTACCAAAGGCTTGAGAGTCAGTTTCTCTTCAATTGAGGGCACTGCACCATCAGATACCAGCTGCACTGAAACAGGAGAAGAAAGGCATGTCTTCAGGCTCACCATCCAGGTCGCCCAGAAACCTCTGGCAAGAAACAGATTGCTGGACTATGATGGAACTTACCCTGATGCAGCAGGGCTATTATGTTCTGATGAGAAAAAGAAAGGAATAATTCTTTAACTTCTGGTAGATGCCAAGCATTGTGAGAGGGCTCAGACTATAAAAAAGAACAAAACTTTCTCCACTGTTTGGAAAAAGGAGTATCTCTCTCCACCTTCTCCACACTAAATGTAAGTTTGCACAATTTATTGGAAAAGAGTTATTTTGTGGTTCAGTAATCCTTCACAATCCACTTAATCATTGGAGCGGGGCTGTTATCTGTTGTGGGAATGCCAGAAAGAAGGTCACTTGAGTCCATCAACTAACTCTCTGCAAGAGCTGCAAACAGATTTAGACTTGTACAGAGTTGAACTAAACTGCAAGCTAGCCAGTAGTCTTACGGAAACACCTAAAGCAGGTAGCTGGCTCATTTTACAAACTTAGTCCTCCAATAAAAGAGGTGGAGAGAAAAAGCTTTTAAGACACCATCACCCTCAATATAAAACAAACCACCACCAGGACTTGAAGCACAGAAGAGATTCCCCAAACAATAATTGGCTGCTCCAGTAACTTTCAAACTTGGGACTTTTTAACCTGGCTGATGTGATTTTGTGCTGCTAAAATCATTGCTTAAGAAGTCCTGACCAGAATAGAGCTGAACAGCTCATAAATGTTGTAAAAAAAAGCCTGATGCATTGTAGGCTTGCAGCTGTTAGGGTTAGATAGATAGATATCATATTATATCAATCTGGCCATTTTATTAAGTGGTACAATAAAACCATAAGTGATTGGATTAACAGGGGTGGAATGTCCATTACCCCTAAAAATCCATGAAATGGTAAACAAGACTTATATATGCATACAACAATGATTGGATGTTATTTCATTTTTGCTACAATTCATTTATTTCATTTTTCATATTTTATTATTTCATATTAATTCATTTATTTGCTTATTTCATTTACTACATTTTTTCCTCTATCAAATTTGTAAGGGTTTTGTTCATAGCATCCAAAGAGTGCAAAATGGAACTTCTTTAACAGATATTATATACTCTGATTTATCATAATGTGATTATTTCAGTACAGCATGTTAAGAAACAATTAATCCAGGTTTAGAGTTAAATGTGTTGTGTGAACCTAGCATTAATCGGGGTTTCCTGGATCTGAGACATCAATACACACAAACACACACACACTTGGCTTCTGACTAAACATTGCCTTGGTCACCTCCTGTTTGGATTACCACAATGCGGTCTATACGGGGCTCCCCTTGAAGACCACTTAGAAATTTCAACTAGTCCAGAATGCAGCAACATGCACAGTAATGGGGGGACTGGATTTGCCCATGTAACACCTAATTTGTTGTGTGAGCTGCACTGGCTTTCAGTGTCTACTGGTCATTACCTTTAAAGCCCTACATGGCACAGGGCCAACTTATCTGCAGGACAACTTTCCCGAAGGACATTTACCTATCCTACCAGGTCAGATAAGGTGGGCACACTCTTAGTTCCTTCTCCTAAAAACTGCCATCTAATGGGAGCCAGGAAGTGAACATTTTCCGTGGCAGCCCCTGCCCTATGGAAAACTCCACCCCCTTAGCTTTCGATAAAACTTCGAAAACCTGGATTTCCCCTCCCAAGTGCTGGGAAAAAAATGGATAACTGAACATTCCAAGTTTGATTCAGCACCAGCTCTTTGTTATTTTTAATGTTTTGATCCATTTCATTTTATAGTTTTAATACAATTTTATACGTTGTTTTAACTTTGGATTGAGAGCTGCCTTGAGGTTAGAAGATGGGTGGCTACATGATGTTTTAAATAAATAAAATTATTCCTTTTGTGAATTCAGAGTGAATCAATTAGGTACATCCACTGGCTTACATGAGTATAGTATTACTTACATTTTTAAAATTTTATTTCATGTTACTTTTAAGGGTGGAATGTTTATGGCTGTGCCAGTTTGCACCCGTTAGTGACTGATTATAGAAGTGATGCCTTGAGAGCAGCAATAAATAGAAATCTTCATTCCTCTCCTTCTGCAGGAAGACACAGGATCAGCTTATTAGAATAACAGCACCTTGACACCTCTTGTTTATCCATGTTGCATTTGGGAAGAATGTTTCTGTAATGTTTTCACCCTACAAGGATATCTGGTTCTCCGTTTTTCTAGTTATCCCATTCCCTTACAAGCCGTACAGTTGTAAAATAATTCTGAGTTCTCCTAATAACATATGTATCAGCTCAATCTTTTGGGATCAAAGAATCTATATTGTATAATATATAGAGTTCTATACACATTTTCCAACAAGCAACTTTTATTAAAAGGCGGAAGAATTCACAAAAGTTTCTGCCTTCTAATACAGTAAAGTTGATAGATTAGGACTCTCTTCCTACCATATAAGATCTATGTAATCTTGTGATCTGTCTGAGTGCAAGAGGTCTGTGGTTCATTGCAAGCTTTGGAAAATAAAATAAATTTAGAACAGTGTTCCTCAAATATAGAAACTTTAATATGTGTGGCTGGGAATTCTAGGGGTTGAAGTCCACACATTTTAAAATTGCCAAGTTTGGAAAAAACACTTAATGAGTTTTGGGAGCTGAATTCCACACGTGTTAAAGTTGCTAAGTTTGAGAAACAATAATTTAGATCCTCTCCACTTCTTTCCCAATTTTTGGATGAATTCCCACCAAAGTGGGACTCCAACACAATAAGCACAATTCCCCTGGCCTGCAAGGACAAGAGTAGTTCTTGAAATAGATAGATAGAGAGAAAGAGAGAGATATCCCAAATCCCATTAGCCCTGCTCATTAGTGGGTTATGCCCAGAGCAATCTGTTGAATCACTATGCCATCTTGCCCTGTTTCCAAAATTGCTCAATGCCCAAGCAGTGATGGAAACAAAGTCCCTGGCTGACTCAGTTTTTAGGCAAATATAAAACTAAATAAACATCCCTGACCAGAAAGCAGAGGAGGAGTCTTTTTGTCCCTGGCATTACTGAGTATCTTGCTATTCATGAAATTTAGGTGTGTGCCCAAATTCCATCAGATGCCCATAAATAAAACCCCTGCTTTGCTCAATCCATGACTGAGAAGTATAAATCTCAATGGGCATCCTGCCTTGGCCAATTTCACTCAAGAGGAGCTGAAGATTTCCTCATTCTTGCATACTTTATCGGTATCGGGGCTAACCAAGATCTCAGGAGCTTTGCTTTTCCCTTCAAGGTCAAACAGCAGAAGAGGCATGTCAAAGGTGCCAGCTCATTCATTCTCTATCCTCCCTGCATAATCTAGGAATCTATGGGTTTTTCAGATAGATAGATAGATAGATAGATAGATAGATAGATAGATAGATAGATAGATAGATAGATAGATAGATAGATAGAT
>JANHZU010003105.1:44629-56218 GCA_032468055.1 Acrochordus granulatus | reverse complement strand
AAATTCAGTTTACACTATATACACCAGATATTCATTCCAAGAGGCAAAACACCTAGTGATTTAATCTCTAAGGTGCCTCTGCTTTCACTGCAAATGTTTCAACACAAAGTTCAAGGAGCAGTACATTCAAGCTATATTCCAAAATAATATTTTATGTTACCAAGTTATATAAATATTTTGTATTGACAATGGCCTCTAAGGTGATGATACAGAACGTACTCTGCATGCAAAAAAAATTCCAAAATCATTCCGTGGAGATGGAAATTGCCCATTGCAGCAACATGTAGCACCATAGCTCATTTATATATAATACTGAGCTAAAAGATCCAATATAAAAAACTGATATAAAAGCAGATGCTTATTTCTACTCAGTCTTTTGATAAAGTTTATACAAAGGCTTTGAATAAGTCATCTCAAACATCTAAAATAAATTATTTTCTGCATAGCAATACAGATTAGCAAACTGCAGAGGTCATGTTGTATGATTTAATTTTTGAACTCTTTGCTCCTGATATATCCCTTTTATAAAAGGAAGGGAAGGTTCTAATAATTATTTACCCTTTCCAATTTCAACAAGATGCTTTCCTTACCAATATAACTTGGTATCCCAATTGATTTAGATGTCTTATCTTCATTGCCAACTTGCCCTTTGGGTGTTGTGAGGGGACACAGAAAGCACTTGCAGGCGGGCATAGCACTGCTATCCTGTAAATAAGGATAAGAGAAATGCCTATAATAATAACAGAATTATTGGTTATAGATATATAATTAATATAATTAATTATAGCAGTCCGCAGAATCTTGCAAATATCAATCAACTGGAATAAGGATGAAATTCCAAAGGCTCTTTACTTGCTTTACTGTAACAAAAGTCCACTTATTTTCATGTACTACATGCGTGTGTACATTATATGCATTTATGTATATGTGTTTCAGTTAAAAATGAGATTTAAATGAGACTTACTTTTAAAGAAAAATATATCACTATTTCTGAGTAGAGAGATTTTGAGCCACCCAAACTTTTAACTGTGAAAAGCTAGAAAGAGTGGGTGGAACAGTGTCAGTATCGCCAGAAAATTAATCAGGCTGGGTGAGAAGAAATTGGAAGGACAGGGAGGAACAGCCTAACTAAATATTCCTTTGATCACCACCTCAATATAAACATACTTGCTATGATGGCATGTAGGAAATAATCAAAAGATCTAGCAGTGATGAGTTTTTGGGCTGAATGGCCATGATCTGGCTTTCTATTACCTTAATTTCAACAGACCATAGCCATTCAGTCCAAAAGCTCATTACCATTTGACTGACGCCAGCCATAAAAGCCTATACCAGTATAAAGAAGAGATCTAGTTCAACTCAAATTTCCTTGTTCTTAGTTTTTGTAAACAGAATATCATCCAAGCTAGAATATTGAAAAAAGCATATCTATAATGACAAACAACCTATAATTGTTTTGACCACAAGTATTTATTTAAACATTTACTTAATGCAACTAAAATTAGGACAAATTTTAGAAGAAAGGTATTCCTAACCCATAGAGTTTTAAAAATATTAAAGACATCCGTGTTGAACTATGTGTGCAAAACAAATCAAACGTACAGACCAATGTTTTTCAGAATTTCTGCTTTCATGGACCACAATGAAGTATGCAATGTGTGAAGGATAATCTAACTAAATAAATGGCTCCCTCCTCCCAACATGTATTTTCATATTTAAGCATTTGTTTTGGTAAATAAGATCATATACAAGTTGCGGTTGTGTATGCCTCCCCATCCCCACTCTTTGAAAGGCTCTGCCAAACTAATTTTCATACTAAAAATTGATTCAGAAGAATTATTTTATGTGGCCAAAGTCATAATAGCAACACTTAGCCCAAACTTGCTGTTCATAAATATTATTCAGTAGAAATCTTCAAGAACTAAGTAGCTTGGAATGAAGGATGCAATAGCCCAATGAAACCAGAGTTTTAGATATTTAGGATCACATACTTATATTTTGGGTTGCTTGTCCAAGAGCACAGTTCAAGAGCATAGCACGTGGGCAGTAAACTATACTTGAAATCTGTTTGCTATAATAGGTTTTCTGGAGTTCAATATTTACACTGCTTCCTGTACTTGTTTGCTTCAATAAGCCACTTTTAACCACTGGTACATTTTCACATACCACCTGTCTGGTGAATAAGGAAAGTGGGGGCTAAAATGGCAAGAGACTAATAGAAGTTCACAACCCACCTTGACAATAGCTGACATATAGCTACAAATTATTGGTAACTGCTTCCTCCATTCCAGACTTTGTTGCCCATAAACAATATGTCCATACAACTACCAAATTCTACTGCCTCCTCTGTACATGAAATGTTTCCATGTGTATATGGAAGAGTGTTGGGTTTTTTTTGTAATTTTTTTTGTAATTTTAGTCACGTGCTTCTTAATCAATTTTAAACCTCACAATTAACAATATTAGAGGATGGTAAACTATATGAATAATTTTGTATGTTAAAAATTAATTTAAAAAGTATTTTGTTTTCCATCTCTTTCTGCACAGCAGCAAACACTTTTACATAGAGGTCATTCAAAAGCTGGTAATGCCAGTAGTATTACCCTGCTGTAAACCATTACAATGCCTTTAAAAAGTTAATTAAAAAGATAAAGAGAGACCATTCCAATGAATTCTTGTGGATCCATGTGTGTCCGCATAAACTGTACCTATATTTTCCAGAAATCCTACCTGTTCTAGGCTTGGGTTCTTTAAATGTGCCCATGTGCACATTTTGCTCTGCTAATTTGGATCTCTGCATAGCCAAATAAATGAAGTCTTTCTTTGCAGATAATGAATGCCAAACACTTGTGCCTAGAACTTTGTCTACCAAATCATAAAATAAAATAAGTGAAACCTCCACTCAGATAAGCATACCTTTTGAGGTTGGGATCATCTTTCAGCTGATCTCCTTCTGTGCCTGTTAATGCTATTTTTCTGTCTGTATCCATTAAGATTTCAAAATCTGAAAGTCAGAATATGATATTTTTATAAAGAAATTGCTATAAGGTTACTGAATTTCTCAAAACAACACAAGAGAAAAAATTATTTCAGTAACTTAAAGTTACATTTTTTCACCAACACAGTGAAGAGAAATGTAGTTGTGTTGAAACAAATCACAACTGATTATAAACAATTGAGATTGGAAAAAATCCTTCCCCGTTAATAGGATTTTATACATACTAGTGAATTTTCCTGCATATTAAAGCAGTAAGCATATTTGAGCGAGGAACCTGAATATTATCAGTGAAAAAGGCTGGGTGATAAAAATTGTGTTTTTTTTAAATGAAAACTTTAAATCAAATGTTTAAAACCATAAACAAAATGTTTTAAAAATATTTTAAAATCTACGCATAAGCAAGCTAGTTTAATTCTCATTAATTGCGAAGTTTTTATTTCTAACTTAATAATTTCTAACAGGCATACTGAACTAGTGGATGTTTTGCCACAATTCTGATTTAGTAGTTTTGCAAATAAGTAAGTGAGCATAGCCTAGATGAGTTGCTTCTAGGAAAAAGTTTAAAAATGGGTTTATTGATATCAGCTTTTTGCCTTATGCTCTAGTATTTAATCCATACATATTTTATGTGTCCTCAGGAACATCTAACTTTGTTTCAACTTATCACTCATATGAATGTTAGGTTTATAACATTATGTTTATTTGCTACTTTGTTTTCTGAGGGTGGGCTCAGTCAAGGTAATAATAATAGCATTATAAACAACAACAGCTCAAATCTAGCATCGCATAAATAAGGATTAAAAGTGGATCTCTTAAGCCCAAAAGCTCTCTTACAAGGTTTCAGTTGCTTTGCCAAATGAAACTGAATAACTATGGAAAAGGCCTGCTTCTGGGTTCATCTCCCCTTGAGGTGAGGAAGAGGAGATACCCAGAAGATCCATTCATAGATACAAAGCTGCAGGCAAGTAACCTCTGTTTAGCCATATTAGTTTATATGTTTTTCATTTTTTATTGATTTATATAGTTGCCTACCTCTACAGTGAATATATTTTCTTGGATAAAATAAAGAACAAACCTGAAAAAGGGGTAAATCTGAAAGAAATTCATAAGGATAAAAAAACTAATTCTTTACCATTTTAATTTTGCATTAAAATTCCCTTTGCATACAAAGGGAAAATCAAGAGCAAATCCAAGAAAAGCTTTACAAAAGCACAAATTCTAATAAAATTATCTAAAATCAAACAGCATATGTAAATATATTTTAAAAAAGTCCATTCTCCTATTTTTCACATGAATGTGAAAGACTGTGTGTTAAGTAGTACCATTTGTATGATAAAAATTAAATGATCAAAAAGGGCAAAAGCAGTTTTTGAAAAATAAATAAATTTAAAGGATAGCCTTCTGAAATAAAGAACTTATAGTAAAGGATGTATGATCATGGGACTCATAGCTAAAAGGCAATAGCAGGTAACCTGGACTTCAGTCATATCAGGGTTTTATATGCAGTATATAAATACACCTTACAGCACTACCATAAAAATGTCATTAGAGATTTAATGTGCTATTGTTTTTTTCTGGTATTTATTTTGTATTCTGTTTGTATATGGATTTATCTATCACAATGGTTTATGTTGATGAGGCTGGCTGTATAAATCAAATCAGTAAATGATGTGGGTAGCAATGAGTAACTCTGGTCATCCAAATACATGCTCCATGTCAGGCAATAACAGCACTGTGACATTTCATACCCAAGAAGTAACCTTGAGTCAACTGTACATTTGATCGAAATGAATTTTCACTTCCCAAAAACATAAGCAGGGCTTCCTGCATTTCAGGATGGCTAAAATCAAGTATTTTCTTTGGTAATGATGACAATTTCTCTGACAAAATTGTTGACTTTGTGGAAGAATTTCCATCAAGTTCTAGACAAATATTTATTGCAGACAACATGTTTTCATTTTGTCCTATATAAACAAATAAAAGGAAAAAAGAAAGAAAAAACATCTATGAGCAAATGAACACTTTATCTGCTTGAACAAAGACATACAAGTTTTGCCTAAGAATCAAAACCAACTTCAGGAGGAGCTGGGTTTTATGTATTCAAATATGGAACTGAATTACTGGATATTTGTTCAGTTTCATAAGCCCTTGGGAAAGCTCTAAACTGCATCCTGAATCACTTTTAGCTCATATTCAAATTTAATTTGATGTCTGCAAACACCTCCCATATTCCATCCTAGAAATAAGATGAATATAGCTTACTAAGTACCTTCAGCAGGGGCCTTTTTCCCATTACCTGTTTTAACTTTGTTTTTATTGCTTTAACAAAACAAAAGAAAATAAAAATAAAGTATAAAAGCACTGTACAAAAAGGAGGGGGAAGGGATAAAAAAGAGGGAAAACTGGGGGAAGTAATGAAAGAAATCTAAATTTTGTTTCCTCTATTTATACCTTTTCAAATTTTAAATTAAAGTTTGACTACAGAGAATTTGTTCCTTCTACTGTTCCTTCCACTGTGGTCATAGAGAATCAAGTCAAAGGTTTACCACATACGTAGCTGTTTATAATCTGGTATAGCAGTCTTTCTAAGAACATAACAATCGTTTTCCACAACAATCCAAGCATAATACAGTATATTCAAAGATAGATCCATTCCAATATTAGGGATGTAATTTAACAGCATATTAGCATCTTTAAATACAATCTCTTATTAAAATTCTACTGACTATATTGAGGATTTCCAGCCATTTGTTACTATATCTTTACATTTATGACATTATTATGATAAAAAATATATAATTAGCCTTTTAGTAATAGAGGAATCCAATAGAAACCCACACACATAATATTTTAATGAATTATTCTCATCTAAAAACCTAAGGAAAATATTCAATATTTTTTTTAAAAAAATCTTGAAGCCATCAACTTTGTAGATTACATAGATTAAGATACTCCAATTCCTTATTCCAAATTTCTTGTAAATTATTCATATTTATCCTTGTAAAATTCTTCAATTGTTGGTAAAAAAAAAGTTGGCTCAGCTGGGGAAGATTATCTAATGGAATTTAAAATCGTAGGAGTTTCAAGGCCACCAATGTATTAGGACCAAATGTGACTATAAGATATGTTTTAATTAACTACATAGATATTTAGCCATTTTAGTCAGCCTTTATTCTGTTTTGTAAGCACTCAAAAATGTCAAAGGCGCAAAGAACAAAAAGTTGATCTACAGAGTTAACTCCGTTTTCAACCCAAATTTTCCCTGCCATTTTAAAATAAAATAGGAAATTAGGAATGAGTCAGTATCTCAAGAGAACAATCAGCTTCAATTTCTTTCCTAACATCTTTCAAGTATATTGAATAGCCTTACACTTTTGTTTGTGTAAACTTATAGGTGTTTTCAACCTTCTCTTATTAACGTGATTTTGCTTTGCTATATAATTTAAAAAAGGAGATGGTGAGTTCTAGTCTTGCCCAGCAATTAAGATTCTGTCCTGTTATTTGCTCCAGTTCTTGACAACTTAGCAGTTCAAAAGCATGTAAAAATGCAAGGAGATAAATAGGTACTGCTTACATTGGTGGGAAGGTAACAGAGTTCCATGTATCTCGGTGTATAGTCATGCCAGCCATATGACCACGGAAGATATCTTCAGACAAATGGTGGCTCCTTGGCTATGAAACGGAGATGAGCACTGCCCCCTACAAGTGGACACAACTTAAAGAGTATACCTTTACCTTAGCACAAAGCCAGCTGGGTGAATTTGGCCCTGGGAAGCAAGCAAAATCCTTGCCAAGCAAACAATAGGGACTCTTCCCATAATCAACCCCAGCCTACATCTGTCTACAGAATAGGTCCATTACCTTGATGTTGCTGTAAAAAACTGCATAATTGGCACAAAAACACCACATTATCTAGGAATTTACAGAATGCCATGCATACATATATACCAGGACAATCTATGGCAGATCTCAAAAAGAACAAGTGGGTCTTTAACAACACTGTTAAGTATGAAATTGTAGAACTCTCATATATCAAAAAGTTCCAGGAAATCCTAAACTTTCTCAACAAACATAATGGAATTTTAACAAACAACTGTTAACTGATAAGATACTGATAATCTATCTCATGTAAACTTAATTTGCATAAACAACCTATTTTTCTCTACCACATCTTTCCCCAGTTTAAATTCTACATCAGCCTAGCACTTTATGTCTGATGAAGTGAGCTGCAGCTCATGAAGGTTTACACTTTTTAATAAAATTTGTTACTCAGAAAACGTGCTACCAGCCTCCTGATATTTTGCCATACTAATATGGCTTTCCTCCTATGTGTGTACTTTAGCTCCTCCCTTTGTATGTATATTTAGCTGCTCTTTTATCAATTGGTTTTAAGCTGGTTCCTCTTTGATGCTCTTGATCCTCAGTTTTGATATAATGTGAAGCTGGCTAACTGTTTAGGGTACAGCATAAACTGAACGTCCATCTGTTCTTGTTTTGCAAACTTCCATTTTTATATCTAGACTGACAAAATTCCATTACAACTATCTTGAAAGGAACATTAATTTTCTTTCTACTTAATGCAATAGGATTGATTGCCTGAACACATGTAAAATATTGTCTTAGGTGATTCTCCTAAGGACCTTTATCACCACTGGGTTTGGTCTTTGATAAAACTGAGTCTTGATAAAACCAATTATGCTGAGTAACGTTCTTTAAGGGGAAAGAAAAAAACTTTCTCATAAGGGTCACTAGAGGATCTCTTGCTGTAAGGAAGATTCAGAACTGTCACTTTTCTGGCTTTTGCTTTGGATATTAATTCTCTCAGGTTGAGATGCTGTTTTTTCATGTTAAGCGCTTGGATTCTGTTCTCATGAGATTCAAACCACTTATCCAAACTATTTAATTTTCTTTTGCACAGGATTATAATTTATCCAAGTGTTTCAGCTTTCAGCAAATACATGGCTAAAAACTTTATAGACTGAATTAAACATGTAGTTCAAAGTTTGATGGTACTTTTGGCTCAATTTCAGATTGAATCATAGTTAATCAGAATGTCATCTGAGCCACCAATCTCTTCAAACTGAGTAAGATTCCAAGGATCTTTCCTCTAGTTAGGGACAATGCCCCACCGAGAGAAGAATATTTCTTCCCCAAATTTCAAAATGCAGTAGAAGGTATAAGTAAACTTTCTTATCAATTATATTTTAACAAGCAATTGTAGTTTTTTCAACAGTCATAGAGCAAAAGGAAACAATCAGCAGTTAATGCCACTTCATGTTGCCCTGAAATCTCCCACTTTTTTCCCTCCCATCATCTTATTTTCCTGACAGTTTTTCTTATTTTCATGACAGGTTTTCTTCACAGCTGGATGAAACTATTTTTAAGCAGGACAACTGCTTCACAGAGGAATGCTTTTTTAAATTTTGTACAGATATATTTGTAGGTATATGGAAAAAAACCAGAACCATTTACAGCAAAGGATCTATACTTCCCCATGTTCCAGAGCTATTTACTAGCAGCAACTTCCTTTGTTTCTTAATTACCTAATTCCTTTTTCTCCCCCTACTCCCTCAGCTTTTCATTGAGAGAAGGTTAAGGAGCGAATTGGCTGAAATATTTTGGTGCGTATTTAAAGCCCTCCTTCCTGGTCTTTTGGACCTCAACTGCCATCCCTCCGCACTGACACTGTGTCAAGCGCCTCTTGCTTGGGTCCTCCTACCAGTCCTTCCAATCTGGAGTTTCCTCTAAGGCTCCAGTGATATGTCTGCAGTCACTTGCCTCCTCCTGTCTGCCTGGGGTTTGAGGTGAAGCACATCCATTTGTCTGGGTCTTCCCTCCATTTCTCCCAGTGAAGACTCCAGGCAATGTTTTGACCCTTTTCTCTACTGCATACTCCACCTGCCTAGCAGTAACAGCAGTGGCTCCTTCCAGATGCCAAATGACATTTTCTGCATTGATGACCCAGAATGGCACAAGCTTCAAAGTGACAATATGTCTCTCCTCCTCTTCTCTCTCTTTACAACTCAGCCTAGCAGCATTTTCCCCAGGGCTTCAATCTCCAACACCTTACATACTGGGTTTGGCCAACAAAATGCTTACTCCATCTGTCCCACAAACTCATCTGCCCTGTTCCTCAAGGCCATACCTGATCCTCTATCATATGTCATACTTCCTTACTAGATTCATTACTTAATCCAAAGAACTGTTTTTGTGGTCTTTCAGTTGTTTCAGTAAACACATCTCAATGATATAGATTTTAGGATACTAATGAACAATGCAATATTACACTCAGTATTTCGAAAGAAATATGGCACTAGCTTTTACCAACAATATAAAACTGAAAGTTGGTATTTTATTTACTTTTATTACAACAACCAATTTTTATAAACTTATCTGCACAGAAAAATCTATTTATAGATATAAGCACGAATTAAAGCAAGAAAATAAAGCAAAATTAATCTCTAACCTGATTTTACCAGGTCATTGAGGATTTCCTCTTGGAGCAGTTGATTAAGAGCAAGTTGGGGAAAATATCCACAAAGACAGAATGAATATGCAGCTCTTAATAAATCCATGTTATCAATCTCATGTAGATATTTATTCAAGATATTATTCAGAGAGTCAAGAAACCTTTAAAAATATGGAAAGGAAACAAGTATATAAATTCCTAACAGACTACAATATAAATCTATAGATACATGGAGTTTATACATTTATTCACAACTATACATTGCTATTTTGTAATAGGAATCTCCTTCCAGAATCAAAAGCAAAAAGCATCAGATTCATTGATTTGATTTGTTTGGTATTAGCATTTCTTCTAGAATGAATTACCTTTCAAGTTAAAAAAACTATTCTAGCTTTTTAGGATATTATGTGAATACCTCCATTTTTAGTATTAGTTATCAATGATAGGAAATATAATTTGCTGCATTTCACTATGATTTGTTTCTATTCTGGTAGTCAGGTTGTCAAGCAAACTACAATGGCATCAGCTTTGCCCATGATTTTCCTAAGATGGCATGGGCAACTACTACAGAGGAGGCAAACAAAACTTGTGTCAGCTGTTGGGATGCAACCAATATCAATATTTGCATAACATCATTGTCTCTGTGTTGTCATTTTGGCATTGCTGTGAGATGTTGCAGATATTGCTGTAAGACAGACTTGATTCAATTTTTTTTCTTAAAACTTATTATTGAAAGGCCCTGGCTAGCAGCTTGGTTTAGACCTGAGTTTTTGCAAAATGACCTGAATTTGCCAATTATGTACAGATAAAAGCCATTAAAATGTACTTTGTAAATCAAATGTTTATGAAGTGCTGCAATTAGTCCCACAAAAAATCTGAGGACTAAGTCAGTATTTTTCAAAATGTAGGTCTCTAGCCAATGGATAGCAACTAAGTTCCTCCCAGCTGAATATTTTTTTAATATGCTGATGAAAGTGTATGCTGAATGTAAACCAACCTGGATGTTCAAGCAAGCTGTATGAAACCTGAATGATGGGAATTTTTTTTAAAAAGAGACATTTAATTTTCAAAGAAAGAATAATGATGCCTTAAGGGCATAGGCCATTTGACCCTACTCTTATTCAAAACAAAATTTCTAGAGGGGTAGGGATTTATAGGCTACAAACCCAAGGATGGCACTGAAAGAAGAGCAGGCTGAGCAGAGACACTAAGAGAGAAGGCCAAAAGCCACTTAGAGACTGCCAGTGCTCTGTGAGTAGCATTAGCAGTTTAACAATAGTACTTGGGCTCCCAGAGCAGCCCAGGCAAGGAAAGAGCCTTTTCCCCTTTTATTCCTGATCTTGATCATTGAGTGAGGCTATTCTCAAGGCTATCCTGAAAGGGAAACCCAGATTCAGGAATAATGCAGAGCAAGGAAGCAACTCTTTTCCCATTAAAAATATAGTTTCTACTATTAATACTGAAGTGGGGTTTAAGGCTTCTTATTAGATTTTGCCTGATTTATTATAATGACAGACATTTTTATTAGCTAGAGACTCCTATTGTTTATTTTGATTGATGATACTTATTATATCAGTTACCTGTATTAGTTACTAAATATGAATTTAATTTGGCTTTAGAGTGCTCTATATATTGGTCCCTGATCTGAAGGGTGATTTGATGGACCCCTAAGACGTGTTAGTCTTTTAAGTAACTGTTGTCATCCTTGAACTCTTTTAATGATATATTCTGTCATATTTATTGTTATATTTGGTAAACTACCCAGGCAGATTGGAATAGCCTGGGAGGGAGGGAGGTCATCTTTATATGCACCACAAATCTAATGTTACTATGAAAATTATGCAATTTTATACAGCCTGTAAATCTCTTTTCTAGTTTTCTCCCCAGTTTTTCTTTTTTACTCTTTTGTTTTGATTCCCATTTCAAATATTTGTGAAAATTAAACAAAGAAAATAAAAATTAAAATGTTTATGTTCCTTTTTTGTTTTATTTGGTGGGTATATGTGTTATATACAATCCATCTTTTATTGGATTGTAAAAAAACAAAGATCATGGCAACCGGTCCCATCATTTCCTGGCAAATAGAAGGGGAAGAAATGGAAGCAGTGGCAGATTTCACCTT
>JANHZU010003104.1:75721-86506 GCA_032468055.1 Acrochordus granulatus | reverse complement strand
TTCAATACGGGGCTTCTCATCCAAAAGACATCCTCTCTGTCTGGTGTCTTTTCTTTTCATGAAAGCCCATCACGACATCCATACATCTTAAAAGTTGCCAAGGCTGAGAAACGTTGCCCGAACCCATGGAGTTTCACTCGCTGCCCAACGAGACGTTTCACCAAATCAGTTAAAAGCAACACAGCATTATTCTGGCATAAGCTTTGTAGGAGTCAGCTAGTTTTTATGGCTTAAGGTTCTGTGTGAATCCAGCCTATACGGCCGGCTTATGCGTTCCATATATTGTGCGAGCAAAGAACATGGGTCAATTCAGTATCCAAGCCAAGTCTTTTGCGAAATATGAATATAACACAAACATCCCATGCTGAGATAATTGATCAATGATAATTATATTAATTATGTTCACACATGTCAAATCTTAGTATCATTAATAATCCTTATTCCCCAAAATGAGGCTGATCTGTGCAAGCAGGACAAAGACATCTGGAAAACTGATTCACTGATTAGAAAGGTGAAAGGTGAAGGTTTCCCCTGCCAGTTGTGGTCGACTCTAGGGGCGATGCTCATCTTTGATTCACGCATGAGGGAGCCATTGTTGTCCGAAGATGCTTCCGTGGCCACGTGGCCGCCATGACTATACGCCAAGGCGCACAGACGCTGTTACCTTCCCACCAAATTAGGTGGTACCTATTTATCTACTTGCATTTTTACATGCTTTTGAACTGCTAGTTGGCAAGAGCTGGAGCAAGGACCACCCTATTATGTGGTGGCACTGGGGTCTCGAACTCGAGCTGCTGACCTTCCAGTTGATACTGATTATGGGCAATCAATTCAGGGTCAATTATTAGCAACCATATAGGAGACCTCCAGGAAGATGTGTCCCTAGTCTGGCCTTTGGGTCTTCCAATGGTGTATGGAAAATCACTCTTGACCAAAAACAGCTACCTGAAAAGTAAGTCGAAGGGCAGCTGAGGGGTGGGCCAATGCAGCCTTTGATGCTCATCTCTATTGTAGTACATGTGTCCTTGAAGATTCATCTAACTGACAGTCATTCAGTTGTGTTGTGACTGTTTTGGGCAAGACACACTTCTTCAATATTTGGGCTCGGCTGCCAGCAAACCACCAGAAAAAATAGTGCTTTTCTAGAAGAAACTGAAGCTAACATTCAGAGGCTATCTTATTAAGCCACAGTTGGTTAGTGGTTGTTTAACTATGGTTGGCTAACCATGGTTTCTTGACTAAACTGTAGTTGGTTGGATTTACATCTTGTGGTACCCCAAAATACACCAAATACATTATGCAAGGGGTAAACATTTATGGCTTAGCATAGGGTCAGTCCACTTGAGAGTCTCCAGATGTCTCCAGCATCCCCCCAAAGCCCGGCCAATTATAAGAGAGGTTCAGCAACATCTGGAGGGCCTACTCCTGGGTGAGTAAGTAATGCATGTTTCACAAACTGTGACTTACTCAGTAAACCATGGTGAAACAATTGCTAATCAAGCCGACTATGTGATTCCAAACGCATTAATTAGCATGTCTACCAAATGTGAGCAGGTCTCCCCCTCCAAGCCTTGCTGAAACAGGCTGTCTTTTCAACAGATGTTCTCTCGTGGAAACTGTGGTTGATCCTCTGCCCTTTTCCATTTTTCAGGGAGGCCAGGGGTTCTTAACTCTTTAAAACCCCAAATAAATTGTTTTAAAAAGAGGCCCAACAAATTTAAATTCAAAAAATCCAGCAGCCCTGCAGAAGGTAGGAAGACAAAGACGCAGCCTCAGTCCCCGGTCTCTCAAATACTGCTCATGTTTGTTGCAGAAGCTGCTCTTTGGATAGGACTAAACCATTTTTCCTATTTCTTTCAAGCTGCAGGGCTTGAATGGTTTTAAATGATAATCCAGCTGGTGTGCAGAGATTTTCTTTCTACCTAAAACAGCTGGATTCCATTGAATACAATCTCTGGTGATTTAACAGCGAAATAAGAAGAAATTAATTTTGACAGTTGCAGATTCTGCACAAAAACTGCCCGGTGCGCAATCCTGCGCCCAAATGTACAAACACACATACTAATTTCAAATTCCCTGCTTGTACCAGATGCAAAGAACCTAACACATGTGGAAAACTGCTATAGAAGGGAAGATAGTATCATTTTGTGCAAAATCTCAGCCTGTGCTAATTCACATTCTTCATTCTGGGCCAATGCTACTGTATGGCCTACTTATCTTCTACCCATTCCACAGACAAGAAGAAAAATGTGAGATGAGTGCCCAGGAAGCATCTCATCTCAAGAGCTTGGGAGGCTCCAAAATCCACCTGTTGATGTCACAGGAAGGAAACAACATCAGAAAACAGGTTTATAAAGCAACATCTGAAAACAGGTTCATAAAGCCCAGGACAAGTTTCTGGGCACCAGATGGTGGGAGATACAGGGCAGGCAAAAAGGAATGCTTATTTCTACAGCAAACTACATCTACAAATGCAGGAAAGGCTGAAAAGGGGAATGAATCAATTCACAGAGGTAAAGACTTCCAACATCTACTCTTCATGATAGGTGTTCGGTGGGAAAAAGCAGGCCCAGACAACTCAGTTCTAATCTGAGTTTATTGAAAGTTTATTGAATACTGAGTTTATTGAAATTTATTGAAACTTCAAGGTCACAAGAATTTCTCCAACTGCCAACCCATACCTGCTCTCCCCCAGATATGGCTGGTGGTCTTCACAAGGGGCCAGACCTCTTGTATTTGTGCATGTGCACAGATTCTAAACTGATACCCTCTCCACTCCTTTTTCCGCCCCTCCTACCACAACAAGTCTCCATTGTTGCATCATTGCATGATCAGAGGCAACCATCTATGGGCATCGGTTACTGGAAAATGAAGCTCAATGTCCATGTCTTGCTTATAAGCTTCTCTGAGGCCAGGTCTGTTCCCACAATAGGAAATGTGGGAAATGTACAAACACACATACTAATTGATACCTATCTTCTAGGCAACCAGATGACATAGGGGTGAAAATGATGGAGCAGAGAGACCCAAGTTTCGGTCGCTCCTCAGCCACAGAATCTCATTGACTGAATTTGAGGCAGTCTTGCCAATCAGATGCTGGATGAAGAGTTGATGAAGATGCTGGATTAGGAGAAGCTATAAACAGCAGGGAGAGTTGATCAAACTCTACAAGGAGAAGGAAAAAGACAGCTTTCTTTCCGTGTTTTACACCCACCTCCACATGGTTGGTCTTTGAAAATCCCTGGCAGACCCCCTGGTCACACACATGGCAGCCATTTGAGCAGCCCAAATTCTCTTCTTTTCCAAATGGCACATTATTTTTCCCAAGACCCCCCAATCAACAAGCTGAGTTGGACGTTCCTACATCCCCTCTGCAAACACACCAATGCAGTTAGTGCAGAAACATTTGCAAGACAGAATCCAGAGGCGAAAAAACTATTGAACCCTCTCTGTCCCAAATAAAGGGTTTTTCTAAAAAAAAAAGTGGTTTTCTTGATGCTCAAGTTTATTTTCCATTCTGGAATCTTGACTGGGAGAGTGAGGACCTTCAGCAGGAAAGAGAGATTTTTCAGAGCAGAAACCCCTCCCTTCACCCCACAGGTCTACTTCTGCTGCTCTTCCTTAGACACTGACATTTTTGGCCACCAGAGACTGATGTGGCTCTCCTCTTACTCTGACTTCCAAAGAAACTGTAAATAGCATATAAATCAAAAGAAGACTGAATTAGGGATGGATGTTGTTCACACAATGGGTGGGTTCTCACATCAGATTCCCTAATCTCATTTTAAATCACCCTACCCAGCCAGGGTGTGATATCCTTGGTCCTTTGTGGGGAGGTGGAGATTGAGGGCTTATTCATCCCTCTCCATGTACACATGTCAATATTTACAACTAGATTATGACCCATTTACAACTAGATTACTCCTCTTTTGGAAGAATATCAGCCTCAAGTGACTTTTGAGGAGTTGGGGGTAGGAATGGAAGCAAGGGAGCATGTATTGCCCCACCTTCCCACCCCACTCATCTTTCGGTCGCCTGACCTGTTAGGGTCCACAAGATTGGCTCATCTGAACTCCCTAGCTGGGGAAAGCTGAGCACTGCCAAAACCGGATTTGCCCCTTCCAGCAGAGGACCCAGGAATGCCCTCCTGCCAGACTCCTCAGAGCCCAAAGCCTTCTGCTGAATTAATTTCCTCCTTCTTGCCATCCTTGCCTGGTTTAAATCTCCCAGCTTCCTTCTGGGATCTGCCCAAGCTGCCCACCTGTAGGAGAAGAGATTGCAGAGCCAGGAGGAGGAGTCAAATGTGGCGTCAGCCTTGAGTCTCTACATATCCACAAATGTACAAGACCCAGCCCTCCCTGATGGACTTTATCTCGCAACCATAGGTGTTCAGCTGTTAGTTGGGCAGATTCCTGTAAATAGGCAGGAACAATAAATCTGTTAGTTTGAATCTTGCTCCCTGAGTATGGTCTTTCACGCTTGACACCATCATGCAGTTTCACTGACTTAGAGCTCAGCCCTTACCCCTTCCCTATCCATATTCATATCTCCACTTTCTGCGGATTTCTCTTATTTCCATGGCTTCCATGCTGCCCAATTGCATCCAGCAGTCACATGGGTTAAAACAAGATTCTCAGATTAGAGTAACAAACTTCCAGTAAGTGCACCACCTGATGGGACTGGATTAATCCTCAGTGTCCCCAGTGCTCCCCTGAAGGGCCTTGTCTTCACAACTCCTCAGAAGATCACCTTGGAGGACCATCACTGAGGAGGCTTGTCTAAGGGTCTCCATAGATGTGATAGAGGGACCCTTAAGATGCCTTCTCTCCCAGCTCTTTCTGGAATAGCTCTTTCAGTTCTAGCACAGAATATTGTGCTCCCTTTCCTGACCAGATGTGTTGTAGATGCAATGGAGGCATGACTCCAAGAGTTAGACTTGGTATTCTAGAAGAAGCTCTCCAAACACATCTGGAGGGCACTGGTTAGGAAAGCTACTCTGCAAACCACAGGAAGTTATTTCATTCCAATATCGATTTCCTCCTTTAGCTTTGCCCCACCCTCCACAGACACAAATCAATTTGACACAAAATCCATGGCCAGATGGTATCACCATCCTCATTCTACACTGGGTGCCAGCTAGGTGGGCACAATGGAGTCTGGAGAATCAGAAAGAAATGCAAGGAGATGGTCAAGGCTACCAAAAAGGGACATTGGCCCAGCCCTTCTCTGCTGTCAGACAATGGGCTCAAGTGACTCCTCTCTTCACCCAACCTTCTCAAACAGCGATGATGTAACCTGGTTGGGTCATGAAACATCTACAAGAAAAAAACCAAGCTCAGAGAGCACCCAGAACCCCGCAATTCTACCCTGAGCAACAAATATTCTCTTCTGTTGGTGGCTAAATTAATTTATATCCCATCTTTTAGCCAAGGAGAGGAACTGGCTATTTGAAAGAAGAGCCTGCAACGGACAAGAAGGGACGAAGAACATAATCAAATCCAGAAGCATGATATTTCACTGAGGCACCTCATCCACAGAAGCTAGAACAGCCTCACCTTCCAAGATGCTGGAAGGAAGAGAACATCCAGAAACACCCATTTCAGGACCCCAAAGTCCATCATTCACAGCATCATTCAGTTTTACCAGCGAGTTCCAGCACCAGGGACAGCTCTTGAGGACTGGATAGTGGTGATGCCATCTGTCAAACAAATCATTTTTTTGGAATTCTATATGCCCCTTGCCTATTTACACTTTTAACTGGTTCTTCCCTATTAGGAAATACTTCCCACGCCACCGAGGCACCAGATTGCTCCATCCATATTGGCACCTCCTCTTTATTTCCTCCTCACTTACTCAACCCAGCCGCACATATGCTTTTTCCTAATTTAGATTTTAAATCCAACAGGGTGCATACAACTAGCGTAATCCATACATTATTTCTGTCTGTTATTCTTATTATTTCTGTCATACATTATTTTCTATTCTATTCCAGGGAGGGGGAAACTTTAACTGGTGTAAATGAATTGTGTATTTTTCTTTCTTTGGGGCATGCTAGGATTTTTATTTATTTTTCAATGGTTTGCATTGAGGTTTTTTCGGTGTTATGCAAAGAGTCGGCTCAAAACCTCGACAAATCGAAATGCAATCTAGAAATCAGTGAGAAGGGAAGCACCTTCAGTGCAATTGGAATCTTGAAAGACTTGGAAGGATTGCAAATACAAAAAATAAAGACCACGGCATGACAACAAGACACTGTGGAGCAAATCAAGAGATAAGGAAATCAAAGGAATTTAAGAACTATGGATCAGTTGAACAGCTTCCCTCCCAGAGTTGTTGGTGCTCCGTTGTTTTCAAGAAAAAAACTGGACAACCATTTGTCCAGGATGGTGTAAGGACTCCTGCCTTGGGCAGAGGGGTTGAACTAGAATACCTCCAAAATCCCTTCCAGCCCTATGATGCTTAACAGCAGTCAACTTCAAACCCCTATAGTGCCCAATAACCATGGTGGCCAAAATCAATGGCATCATTTCTCCAATTTTGAGTTCCCCCTTGAGTCCTATTAAACAATAAAACTGATCATGACTTTCAGAGGTCTTTGGGGCAATACACCAGGCATGTAGCAGCAAAGGCCATCTCAGGTTGCGCAGTGGGGCTGGATGAAGGGGCTGCAGAGCTGCCTTTTCCAACTTGGGGACATCTCTTGCGTGTTGAACTCCACGTCCTGTAATTTTTTGCTAGCACTAAAGATTTTGAGAAGAGAAGCCCAGCATATCTATAGGGTACAGCTTGGGGAAGGCCAAAGGCCTCAGGATAGATCATTAAGGAAATGTAGACTGGTTGCACTGTCTGTCGACACTTCTCTGCTGGAAAGCACCAAACTTTACAATTATGGGATTTGCCAGCTGGAAATATATAGGCCAGTGTTTCTCAACCTGAGCCGCTTTAAGCTGTGTGGACTTCAACTCCCACAATCCCCCAGCCACTGGGACAATAATTGCATCATAAATTATCATAAATGTGATCATAAATGCATCACTACTGTTTTTCATCCAAACCAGTGAGGACATCACATTCGTGGAACATAAACACCAATTTAAAAAAACCTAAATTCGAACTCAAGTAGCAAGATGATGATGTGGTTGTGCCCATTCACTGAAGTCTAGTATATTACTTACAAATATATATATATATATATTACTTATAATTACTTATAAGTAATTATATATTACTTATGCCACCGCAAGAAGGAATCTGGTGGCACCTTTCTTGTTAACAGAATTTGTTTCCTGAAGAGGCTACCAGGGCCCCCTCCTGGTTTTTGGCTATCCAACATTAACATGGCTCTCCTCCTACACTTACTGAGCCAGAGCATGCTTCGAGAAAGAAAATTTTTCCTTACAGAAAAAAAAAAAATTTCCTTTGCATAACACCAAAAAAACCTCAATGAAATAAGGAAAATTTTTCCTTATTTCAAAGTATGAAAATTCAGTCGATTCAAACAACTGCGAAAGAATCTCACCCCAACCAGAGACCAAGAATGACTTTGACTTGCCTTCCTGAGCAAGAAATGTCTGCTTGTTTATTCCAAAATATGACATTCAAATATTAAGCAACTTCCAGATTCTCACACCCCAAATCCAGTATTCATCAGAATCAAAAGGGATTCGGAATTATGTCCTACTCATCAGAAAAAAAAAATCTGAATGTGCAGAAGAATTGGAATGGAGGAGAAAGACAGAGGATATTGAAAATGGTGAGAACAACCAGTGAGATCAGAGAAGGAAGCTCACAAAAAGTCTTCGTAACAAAAACTCACTCAGAAATCAAATTCCAAAGGCTACATCCGGTACTCTCTCCTGTCGTGCGGCTTTCAACTCCCAGAATTCCCCACCCTGCAGACCTCGTGCTGAGAATTCTGGGAAAGCGCCCCACTAGATGGGGAACCACTGGGTAGAGAGAGGTGAACGACCCACGGGCAGCCGTGGAGGAACATCAAGTGGCTCCAGTTGGAAAGAACAGATGGGCACCCAAGGACTACCGGCTGGGACACCTATTTGCAAAACGTTAGGACTAAAAAATGGGCCTTGGGCACCTCCAAACCATGCGCTAAGCATCAGAGAACATTTCGTGTCGAGCTCTGAGCAATGCCAAGTGACAGCAGAACTTTAGGATCCCGGCACGATTATTTCTCATTCCTTCTCAGCGTGTCGTACAAGACAGCCTTCAGGTCATTCAGTTTCTCGGCTTCACTAACTTTAAGATCGATGGACTTCCACTCCTAGCCCAGCTGGCTGGGGAATTCTGGGAGTGGAAGTCCACATGTCTTAAGGTTGCTGAGGGTGAAACAAAGCGCCGCGCCTCAGAGCCACGTGCAGCTGCCTTTTCCCAGGATACCGACGGGCTGCAGGTCAGCAGCTAGAATAATGCTCCTTGGTAAGTGTTCAGGACTCCGCTGCTGGGAAACTCATGCGACACCAATATTTTCATTTTCCAAGCTCACCGAAGCCGTGTGAAGCCGACCTGCCTTTGTGCTCTCTATGGCTGACCTCAAAAGGACGCCACACGAGCCAATTGCTCTGGTCTGGAGGAGGGAGAGACAAAAATGGCATCCCATCCATGCTCCTCACCCTCCGTATACTGGAATTTCTTTCTGTACAGTATTATTTTTTTTAAAAGGAGGCTTGGCCCCCGAGCAATCCGGGGGCCCCTCCAAACAAAAGGAGGAAGCCACTTCTATGGAAAGGGGCTGAAGAGGCGCGCTAATGTTTGATCGTGCGCCGATCTCCGAGCAGGTCCTTTCGCACCCCAGCTCCGTGTAGGGGAATCAGGGCAGGGAACTGCTCTGAGTCCGAGGGAAATGCTGGGTCGGTCTTGCACCTTCGGAGGGGAAGTGCTAAAACAGCCCACCCAGCCAGCGGTGAGATGGCAGCCCCATCGGACCCCAGGCCAGGGAAATGACGAACGGCCACGCTGACAAGCCAAGGAAAGGCGGTCAGATGCGAAAAAGGGGGCACCTGGCCCGTCCAGATGCTCGGATGAGCGAGCTTTCCCGACGCCTGCTCCTCCGTCCTTCGCTGCCCGAGAAGGGTCCCCCACCTGCATCGGGGAGGGAACGCTTCCCGCAGCAGCCTCCCCCCTGCCCCCCAAGTCACGAGCAGCCGCGCCTCACTCACATTTATCATCGCATTGGACGTAATTCTGAAGAGGGTGGCTCGCTCGTTGACCGCCTTGATCTTTTCCCCGCTCTCGGCCGGCAGCTTGAGGTTCTCCAGTTCACTCAGGGACCTCTGCAGAGCCGCCCCGTGTTTGGCGATCAGATCGTTGCAAGTGCTGAGGTCTTCCAGCTTACTGGAGAGGTTTTTCAGCGTGCTGTGCAGTTCGCTCTTGTCAGACTGCGAGGCGGATTCTTCGTCGCCGGAGTCATCTGTGGAAGGGGAGCAGCGGTGGAGAGGGAGGGGCGGGGGGGAGAGAGAGCATAGTTTCCATGGTTACTGGACGGACAGCACTCACAACACGCCGGTGGTCTGCGCACGGAAAAGTCAAAGGACACCTTGCATTGCACTGGAGTTCCCCAGCCGGGGCTCCTCCAGACAGCAGCTCCCACGGTCTCCGACCACATGCAGAGAGCAAAGCTGGTTCGACCCACCAGCCCGAGCTGAAATTAAGGGAGCGCTCGGTTCTCGGATTCGGACGCTTCGCTGGCCAAGCCTGGCGAGCCCCGCGAGAAACCGGACTCCGGTGCAGCATCTCTCGGCATCCTTGCCAGGACAGCAGCGCGCAAGACAATGACCGAAACAAACACAGTCAACCGAATGATGCATTCAACAGGGAAGGGCACCTCCGAAGCAAAACTTCCCATCCATGCAAGTTTTGAGGAAGGGTGTGAAGGAGAAACCTGTTTTGCTCCTCAGCTGGTGCACTAAAGCTGGGTCAGATGCTACCTCCGTTACCCCAACAGAGGTGGCCACCAGCCGTGGGCTGTGTGTGCTTTCCAGGTGGGAAGGCTGCATTCCTTCGCCGCGGGTCGCTTGGGAAAGGGAGCTTCAGCGCCTCTGAAGGGAACGCATGTAGGTATGGGAAGCTGGGCTGGGGTCCTGGTTCAACCCAAGCCACTTCCAAGAGGGGAAAGAGTGTTGGCACGGGGCCAGAGAGCTGCTTTCTGAGGCAACGCTTCCCACGTTCCTTGCTGAGAAGCCACAACCGAGAGAAACGGGTTTCAAGAGAAGAGGGTATTCATAGCTCAGGGCTGAACTGTGGAGTCCTACCTCCCTGAGCGGGATGGTTTTTCCCCCGTAAGCGTTTCATTGCCAAACTAGGTAACGGCATCAGTGTCCTCGCTGTTTTTCAACCCCACCCACTTTAAGATGGGTGGCTGTCAGAATTCTGGGAGGTGAAGTCCGCACAACTAAAAGTTGTGAAGGCTGAGAAACCCTGATCTTACCTGACGGTGGTCCTCATGCCGGGTGACGACAATTCCCTACAATTTGTGACTTGTAACATGGCCCTCAACGTTCCCAATTTTAGGGTTAGTAGTTAGTTGATGCGCAAGCTGAACACTTGGAGGGTCAGTCCTTGAAAACAGGGGGAAACCATGCATTTCCCCCCCCACTTTTTCCATGCCGTGCTTGCATTTCTTTCCCTCTGTCTCCTCGTCTGCTCCAAGCTGAAAAGCCCCAGAGGCTGCCATCTTTCATCACAAAGAACTTCTCTACCATGCTAGCGATTGCCTTCTTTTTCAGTGAGGCTCCCCTTCCAGCCTCACCAGGATCTTCTGGGGCAATCGGT
>JANHZU010003104.1:56457-66599 GCA_032468055.1 Acrochordus granulatus | reverse complement strand
TGGATAGTGAGATGGGTGCGGTGTGTAAACTTAATCAATAAATTAAATAAAGTATCTTCCGAAGCGCCAAATGGAGAAGTGCCTTGACAAGAGAAGACAATTCTCCATTGTTGGACAATCAAAATGAAAGAGAGGATGAAACATGGAGAAACTGCAGAGAAGAAACATAGTAGGATCTGTTAAATGCCACATGGAAAACATGGATTTTAAAGCAAGAGACAGATACAGGTAGGCCTTAACTTATGACCATTCATTTAGTGACCATTTGAAGTTATGAGGGCACTGAAAAACATGCCTTACAATCAGTCCTTGCACTTATGACTGCTGCACATCAATCACTTGAGGTCACATGACTGCAATCCTGGCGCTTGGTAACCAGCATGTATTTACAACGGCTGCAGCCAAGTCAATGGGGAAAGCTGGACTAACTTTAACAACCATGGCAAAAAGGTCATAAAATCAGGAGAGGCTCACTTAACAACCGCTTTGCTTAGCTATGGGAAGTTACGGTCCCAATTGCAGTTGTAAATCAAGGACCATCTATAATCTCATAGGTGTTCTGAGAGTCATGACTAGCCAGCAAGGGGCGAGCAAGATGGAACTGTATGAAGGAGAAGCTGTGGGGGAAACCAGGACTGAACCATGTTTGAAAAGGGGGATCAGCCTTGAGTTGATTACACATCATTAAGCAAAGGAAGAGCATTCCCCAGGAAGACCATTAGATATAACCCAAGGTCAGGAGCTTTGGCGCTCAGAAGGAGAAATTCTTGTAAGCACAGAGAGCCATTAGAGCAGTAGATTAAAATTACTTTTGCTTGTCTCATTTCCTTTCATCCTAACAGAAGCCCTGTAGGCATTTGAGAAAGTGGATGAGAGCAAATGTGTCTCAGGGTACAAAACAAGAGAATTAAAAATGAGTGGCACGAGGCTACAGAGGCCTCTGAAAGTAAGGATTAGAACTTATATTGGTACCAGGGTTGGACAAGTATCCATGTTTGCAGTTGAACCTGAAAGATAATTGTATACAGTTTTCAATCAACCTTGTTAGGAGATGCAATGTAAAGGCTGGATCCTTTGCAGCCAACTCCACTAAAAGATCTTCAATGTTCTGAGCCAACAACAAAAAATCAGGAAGATTTTTAGCAAACTATTCATTTTGTACAATTCTAAGAGCTATACAGACTCTTATACAGTTGACAGTACAAGTGATGTAGTATATCAGAAAAGTAACAGCATAGATCGTCCTCCACTTACGACTACAATTGGGACTGGAATTTCCATTGCAAGTGAGGAGGTTTTTAGGTGAGTTGTGTCTGACTTTATGATCTTTTTTACCATGGTTGTTGAGTGGATCACCCCAATTGTTAAGTGTATCACACGGATATTAAGTGAATCTGGCTTCCCCCACTGACTCTGCTTGTTGGAAGCCAACAAGGAAAGTCACAAATGGAGATCACATGACTCCAGGACACGGCACTGTTATAAATACATGCCAGTTGCCAAGCACCCAAATTTTGATCACGTGACCATGGGGATGCTGTGAAGGTTGTAAGTGTGAAGACCAGTCATAAGTCACTTTTTTCGGTGCTGTTGTAACATCAAAATGTCACTAAACTAATGGTTGTAAGTCAAGGACTATCTGTATATTACTTTTGCAGCTTGCTGATCATTATCATTATTTATGGAAACAAAAACCCAAACACATTCTTGAGCTAGTCCATAAAACCAAAAATCCTCAGCTCAGGTCAAGGCAAATAAGAGCTGTTCACCAGAACCCTCAACGTGCACTTCCTGCCAGCAATGTCAATTTCACTAAAATAAATGACAAGCTAATAAAAATAACGTTCATTTTTGGTCTTCAAAGAATATCCACCCTATCCAAAGACCTTACACGTTCCAAATGCCCTATAAATTTTGCAAAGAGGGAACCACAGAAGACCCAAAAAGGTATGCTCCCCTAACTTGGCAACAGTCTCCAGCTGCAATAGGAGAGTGAAAGTACTTACCTAAGCAGCCAGGTCGGTGCAAAGAGGTTAAAAGTGTGGGAAAAATCAGTGTGACCACTTGATTTTTCTTTCTCTGACCGTGGATACTTTAGATTTGCTTTCACTTTTCTTCTGCAAATAAATCCTTTCAGGGAGTAGAAACATCTTCCACCTAGAGGAATTCAACCAACTTTGCTAGAAGTTCTCATTAGGGTGGGAGTAGAAGGTATGGATTGGAGCCCTGGCTGGCTATTTATACGATCTGGTTTTGATTGGAATAGTTTTTTTGGTTTGGTTTTCTCTGGTTTGTTATAAAATACTCAGAAGTTTGACTGAGACAGTCATATAAATTGTATGTTCATTTACTACGTGTGCTCCTTTGGTTTTTAACCTTTTAAAAAGCATCCTCCACATTACATTCTAAAACAAGACTGTCATACGTTTTGGATTACAAATCCCATACTGCCCCTATTTGGACCGATGCCTATCTTGCACATCTGGGGCTAGAGAACGTAGCCTCGAAACTATCTTAAGTAGTCCTATAGCTCTGGAAATAAGCAAAGCCCTTCCAATCATTCCACCAGGAAATACTCTCAGAAAGTATGCTGCAAAATCTGTATTTTGCCACGATCCAGAAAACACTTTCTGACATTTTAAGGATTTATTCACTTTGCAGTTGACCCACTTAAGGCTCTCTTGCACTTTTCGAAATTCAGGCCATGCTGAGTTTGTAAGGGACAATAAATATTCACGATCTGCGATCGCGGAACGGGCCTTTTGAAGTCTACAAACAGGGATAACAATGCAGTGCAAAGGACAGGGCTGTTTGCCTTCTTTGCACATCACAAAATCCACATGCGCCATGTTAAAAAATTATGGGCTCTCTGCCTCTCATTATTCCTCTCCCTGGAAACAATGAGAGCCACATATTCCCAGTTTTTCAAAAAAAGAAGAAACAAACCCAGTTCCGTCCACGTCATTTTGCCAAACCGCTTAATGCACACTAAAAATAAAGTCCCTTTGGAATGACTTGATTCCTAATTTAACTCTTGGTGACTACAGAGCTGCATCCACACAGCGTTCTTGGAATTATGCGCCCTGTATAAATGACTGAACATCTTCCTGCTCTTAAAATCTGGCTTTGATTTTTTCCCCCGGTGTGGGCTCAACACCTTTCACTCATCTCCCCGCCTTAAGCAGCTGACAGCAATGCTGCATTTCCCCATCAGGCACATATTGTGTGTGTGTGTTTTAAATCGAACCAGCCCTGGGCCTTTTGAGCATTTCTGTTGGAGTGAACTGATCATGCAACAAAGAAACAAACAAAAAAACCCAGAAAGTACCAGCTGGAAAAGACCCCAGGTAAACCAAGGCTTCTGTGGGGAAAACCCACCAAGGCCAAACTAACCCTTCTTAATTTTATTCAGGCAGCCAGAACTGCAGAAGGAACGAACGGATCCTGTCTCAAAACAACTCCTGGTCTTCATACCCGCTGCTGGATGGCTCTCGCAGAGGCTACAGTTCTGTGCATGGCTAGGAGTCTCTTGGCAAATCAAGCCAAGCTAAGAAAATACAAATGTGGAGGCAGCATCCTTGTTCAGCAGTAGAGAAGGCGGCTGCCGCCGCCGCCGCCGCTTTGGGCACGTTCTTCCCCATCAAGGTTCTGGCCATATGCTGAGCTCCCCAAAGGCTGAGCAAGCATGGATCTCCCGGCAACCCCCAGTTCGGTGTAAGAAGGCAACACTTAACTCTCTCCGTGCCGGCAAGACGGACGGGCTGTCCCCAAGCAAGGGAGCAAGAATGGCACAGCCCGTGCCTCGCGCTGCATCGCTTTAATGCTGCCGCTTTGGTCGGGAAAGCCACACGGAGCCCCAGGGAGGAGGGCAGCACTACCTGGGAAGGTGCGCCGCAAAGAGCCCTGTCTCTTTAAATCCTTCTGGAGATTGTTTGCAGGACATCTGCGGAGACTACGCACCCAAGGTTTAACCCCTCTCTGCCTGCCAATACTGGCAAATTGCACGGAACCACATTTTCCAAACTTTTTTAACAGGATTGGAAAGACTTAACAATGAAAAGCCAGGGAGTCTTGAAGAAAAAGAATGGGCTGACTGGGTAGAATGTTCCCCCGTGGATTTGTCCAGCCTCTAAATAGTCAGCTTTTCTTCCCAGAAGGAATGTGGCAGAGAGAAAACGCTGGATAAATCACTGAGGACCAAAGGAAAACATTTTTGTTTGCAGAAGAGCAGTTGAAAACGGTTCAGAAGCGAACATATTAATGTCTTTGAACTTTTTCATGAGTTCCTTCTCGCTTGAGGAGAAACATTACAGTTTGCAAATCAAAAAAAGGCAACGCCTTAATTAAGCATCATTTTGTCTTTCCTTTACTTTGAGAGAAGGAAAGGAAGGAGGACATTTAAAGAAGGGTCCCATTTGGGCCTGGCTTGGTTTCCAAGATGCACACAGCTTGGTTGTAATGGGGGGGCAGGGAAAAGAAAGAAGGTGGTGAAAAATATCAGAGGTTCGTTCATTTGAAAGCAAGAGAGAGAATGGCTTATTTTGGACAAGGCTGGTTTTAAGGAAATCTGATCACTTCCTTCAACTTCGTACTGCTCTGGGGTAGTAACTACAAATGGAGATGGAGAAAATCAAGTGGCTGATTTGATTGTGTGGTTGCTGTCATGGAGGGCGGGATGGGAGTTTTTATGGATTTTTATTAGGCACTGGATTTTTAAATGTTGCAGGCTGCCTGGAGTCCCTATGTCTAAGTTGGGCAGCCATATAAATTTGCTTAATAAATAAAGCACAAAAGACAATCAAGCATATATAAACAGCCAGTAGATTTTACTTCCCTTTGAAGTTACCTAACCTGGTAATGAAACATCTGCAAGAAAAACAAGCTCAGAGAACTCCAAAAAAAAAAAACACAACCCTACGATTCAATCCTGAGCAAGGGATATTCTTCACTATTGAAATTCTGGGAGTAGCAGACTCAGTTCTTCTGACAAACAGGAGGTCAGGGGAAGTCTGCTCTGCAAAAACAGCAATTTCTCAAGGAAAAATGGTTCTACTGAATTTTACCCAACATTAGGTTGCAAGATATTTTTAACGATCAAAAAGATCTGGAAGAAATGATGATTATCTATATGGCTACACTTCAAACTCGAGATACAATGCAGGGGGAATATTTGGCATTCCTCAAGTTCAGCATCAGATCTAACAGAATGCATTTGTCTTTATATATTCCTTTATAAGTACATTTACTTGCATGAACTTAAGCAGTTGTCTGAATGGACTGGGCGTGGGGTGAAAAGAGGGATTAGCCTAGTGTCACTATGTAGTCACAAATGTACTAAGTCCAACCTTTCCTGATTGCTGTTGAACCTTACCTGGCACCAACAAGAGTTTGACCGTCACTTGAGAAGATTTTTGTGTATAGGCTTTAGCATAAACCTGTGGGAGAAGAACAGCAGAGGGGGATCTGCCAGGAGTCACCATGCATGCACAAGCACCAAAGATCCAGCCCCTCGTGAAGCCTTATCTGGGGAGTGCAGGTGCTTGTTGGGCAGTTGAAGAAATTCTTGTGACCTGTTGACTAGAACTGCGTCAACTAAGCCTCGTCCTTTGAGCCTTACATTAACTTCTCCAAAATCAAATTGTATTTGTCACACCTGACAAATACATGTGCTAATTTTTTTTAAAAAAAGGCAAGCATGATTAAAACACTTTTAAAAATTAATGTAAATATTCACACTGTATTGATATTATTGTCATCATGAGTTGTTATTCTTGTTATTATTACCGCAGACATGTTATAACTCTCCAACTCTTTTGATTTAGAAAACAGTGGAATAAAAGTGAAAGTGAAAGTGGAATAAAAGTGAAAGTGAAAGGAACACAATCCTGCAAAAGTCAGAGTGAATTTCTCAGTCTCTTCGGCAGTCTGTTCATAAGGTGCAGAGAGGAGGAAAACAAACAGAGGGAAAATCTAATTAAAGAATGTAGCATTCCTCTTGGTACAGTTCTCTGGGGCTCATTCAGGAGCTAATTATAAATTTGTCAATATGTGTGTTTATTATTAATAAATACTAATAAAAGCATAGGCATATGGAGCCTAGGCTAACTTCACAGCTTTTAGTAATCTTAGCAGAAACAGGATATCCGCAGCATCTCACCATTCTTCCACAGCAAGCTGGTACCAATGAAAAGAAAATGACCTCCCATCCCCAATATTTTGCTCAATTATTGCCTTTTTCTGGCTTTTTAATTTTTACTCACAGTCATCAGTCCTTATCTCCCACCAGTTTCATGCAGCCAATACATTTGCTAAGGAAAAAGGCAGGCAGGCATTGGTTTCCGTACCTTCCTATGCAACACAACATGTTTTTGCTCAAAATATACTCTAAATATACTTGAGAAGCCCATAATGCTGGGAAAGGTGGAAAGAAAGAGCCAAAGAGGACAGCTAAAAGCCAAGTAGATGGGGTTTACTGGAAGATTTAAAAGTCCTGGTTGACAACAAATCCTCAGGGAGAGAGTCTACGTATTGAGGTAGCTAAGAGCCAACACAGTTTGACAGCACACAATCAATCAACCAATTCTCTAATTCTCTTCAGCAGGTGGCCAGTCTTCGAGAACCTTGGCTGAACTCAGGAGCTAAGGAGGGTCAATCCTAGCTAGTACTTAAATGGAAGGACACAATAAAAACTCAAGATTGTAATCTGGTAAACTGAAAAAACAACCCAGATGAAAACAACAATACATCACTTTATATTGCAAAATAAAGCCCTGGGTTGATATGTTCAGGGAGATACAGGAATTAAAGTCAATTTAAAGGAAGTCCTTACCCTTCCTCAAAGCCTGTAAGAGCAGCCAACTGGCCTTAACTAATATTGAGAGGATAAGCAGAATCAGAATAAGTCAGTCAGATGTTGGATAGGAAACAACTGGGACTTCCAGGACTGCAAGCTAAACTGGGAAGTTAACAAAAGTATCTTGGCACTGGTAACCACCTTTCATCTCACTGCAAAAGAACCTCCAGAGTCACAGAAGTCAAGATAACATCATCAGTGCTAGAACGGAGTGAGGTGTACTCTCTTCTTTACAGACATGTGGCTCGCCCTGTCGGTGTTGGTGGGAGTGTTTTGGAGGTTCCTTGATTAGCCTTTTGTTTACTGTTTGTCTGCATTGGTAGTTCTCCTTGATGGGGTAATGTTTATTGCTCTAGCAGTGATGATGTTACCTAGTTGGGTAAGGAAACAACTGAAAACCATCAAGCTCAAAGAGCACCAAAGACCCCACAGTTCAACCCTGAGCTACAAACATTTTCTTCTGTTAGATGTTTTCCACAAATTACATCTCCAAAATGTATCTTCCTATGTTATTTTCCAAGTCAAACAAGGATGTATTTATTTTATTTATTCATTCATTCATTTAAAACATTTATATAGCCACCTGTCTTATCACAAACTCTGGGCAGCTCCCAATCAAGAGTTAACATACAAACCATATTAAAACTGTTAAAACCAAGCACGTAAAACGTTCTGGGTTAGGACAGTGTTCCAGTATTAAAGAGACACGTCTAATTCTCATTCAAAAAGGTAAAATTGCATTTACGCATAAAGCTAAACCAAATCAACTGCAGAAGGTGTCTGAAGCCTGGCTTGTATATATCAGCCACCATGGCTGAGTTGCATCTCAACCAAACTAAAAATAAACCACACTGTGGCTTAGAAAAGACTTCTCCAACTTAGTATCCTACAGCTGTGGGGATGCATTTCCAAAATTTTTAGCCAATACAGCCACTGCCAAGAATTCTTGGAATTGAAATCCACACATCTGGAGCCAGGGAAACTTGGCTTAGAATTGTGTTTACACCAAAACATACAGTAATATGGACAAATATCCCCCCTTGTCAATATGGTCTTGTTTTTTATAATGTGCATATTCATACTACATCTCTGCAAGGTATATAATGCTTTGCACCTGACTGTAATTGACTGCTCCAAATGAAACCTCAGCTTCTTTATGTCCAAAATTCATCCTTTAATGACTGTTTCAATCTTTGGGAGTTGAGTGTCATTATTTGTAATACATCAGGTCTTTCCTCAATCCGTGCAACAGACGGAATCTTTAGGTCTTCCAGAGCAAGCACACATGCAGGAAAGGTGAAGAGGGCACAGTGGCTTTGCAGTAAAGACCCTGGGCTTGTCGGCCAGAATATTGGCAGCCCAAGATCAAGACTCAGGCACCACATAACAGGAAGAGCTCCCATTATTTCGCCCCAGCTCCTGTCAACCTAGCAGTTCGAAAGCATGCAAAATGCAATAGATAAATAGGGACTGCCTTAATTGGTGGGATGGTAACAGCGCTCCGTGCGCCTCAGTGTATAGTCATGCCAGCCACATGACCACGGAAGCGTCTTCGGACAACACTGGCACTTCGGCTAGGAAAGGGAGATGAGCACCACCCCCTAGAGTTGGACAAAACTGAAAGGGGAAATGCTTACCTGCTTTAGAGCAAGCACACACCCTCTCCCCTGAATCTTTAACAGACAAAATAAAACATTTTTGCTCTCTTTGAATATTCAGTCTACAATTTGGATCTAGACTTAAGTTTCCTTAAAGCAAACTTAGTAAAACAATCTCTGGAAACAGAGCAGCATGTAAGTTGAGACTGCATAATGTACAACCATACAAATACAATCAGTTTATCTTAAAGTTTCCCACCCCCTCTCATCCCTGCCTTTCAGGATCTCGGAAAAGCACTGAGTTTCACTCTTCTATGTATCTCTCAATAACCAGCCTGCAAGTGTATTGATTCAATTTAAATCCTACCACCATCCTCTACAAAAACATACTTTTCTAGCCTCCTCTTCTGTACGTCATTTTAATAATGCATTTCATCAAAACGACTTTAACATGTGTTCCTCCAAAGCCCAGTACCTAAAATCCAAAATTCTCAGGCCAATTTCTCATGCATAAAGATATCACTGCTCTTTTGCAATATCTACCTTATCTTGCGTGTGACCTCAGTTTGCCTGCATGTAATTTCAAAAATGCAGATTTGCTTTCTAAAATTGCATCTAGATGTGCAAACCATGCTGAGAGAAAAAAAACACCAATTCCATTTGCAGTTTACTTTTCCAAGGCTCTCTTCTTGAGCTTCTACCAAGAGCAGCAAAAAGCTACATGGGGTTAATCGAAGGAGGCAGAAAAGTCCATGCTGATCTTGTCTGCAGTGCTTTTGAATCTCCAGCCCTACTTGGTGGTGCTTCTTTTGTCACAAGAGGGAAGCCAAGCCAAGACAGATCCTCCTTCATTCCATCTCCATTGTGAAAGTTAGCAAGAAAAGCATAGATGAGATTGGAAGGGAATTTCTGCAAACAGGAGGAAAAGTCTGGAGTGGATTTCTTCAGCAGAGACTTGGAGAGATGGCTTCCTAGCTTAAATAAAAAACAGACCTTTGTGGGGCTGGACAAAGATTTTCAAGGAAAGGGGGTGATGCTTCATTATAAAAAAAGACTTGCCAGAATCTTAGCATGATATCTTAATGTTTTTCACTTTTTTTTTAGTCCAGGCTGGCTTAATTCTTGACCATAAAACCACTGCACCAAATATATCACTTCTCTGCTGAGAAATTTCTTTTTGAGATTCATCTTTTTTACCCTTGCCTTTTTTATTTTAAACCTGATACTAAAGAGGACACAAAAAAAGTATGGAAATCATCCACATAACATTTTATATTTTTTTTGTTTAGTTGCTAGCGTGTGTATGACTCTTCGTGATCTATACTTACATATATAAAAATATTACATACACCCACACAAATACACACATATATATCTAAAAATAAAGGTTTCCTCTGTCCAGTCATGTCTGACTATAGGGGACGGTGCTCATCTCTGATTCACAGCTGAGGGAACCAAGCGTTGTCTGAAGATGTTTCCATGGTCATGTGGCCAGCATGACTATACGCCAAGGCGCACAGATCACTGTTACCTTCCCACCAATTTAGGCAGTGCCTATTTATCTACTTGCATTTTCCATGCTTTCAAACTGCTAGGTTGGCAGGAGCTGGAGCAAGTAAGGAACTCACCCTGTTACGCAGTAGTGCTTGGGTCTCCAACTTCAGCTGCCGACCTTCTGGTTGACAAGCCCA
>JANHZU010003104.1:25316-42826 GCA_032468055.1 Acrochordus granulatus | reverse complement strand
TTTGAATTTACTGCATTTCTACTTTTTCCAACCTCTTGGACAGGGAGGAGTGGAGAACAAAAGTAAATCTATATATATTTATATAAAATATTACCTGGGCTTCTTGCTCTAGCACTGTGAGGCAAACTCCACAGACTTGGTTAGGCTCACTGTTTGCAAGGGTCAAGCAAGGCTCGCTCACAGCCATCGGCGGCAGAAGCTGTAAATTCAGGATGAAAAAGGGGGGGAAGAGATTTGGGGGGCTTTTCCTCCTTTATACATACAGCAGTATTGTGTAGTTGGAGAAAAGCCCCAGCTTTGTTGATTGAATTTACATGCTGCTGCACTCAGCGGCTTACAGTAAAAAATGGTGTTTTGCTTGTTTTCAAGATCAACAACACCCCTTCCAACCTCCAAGTCTAGAGCGGTGTTTCGTCACCTCGGCATCTTTAAGACCCTTGGACTTCAACTCCCAGAATTCCCCGGCCAACTTTTCACTGTACTCGTCCTTGTTTTTACTCTCCCATCTCATACTGCAAAAACCAGCGTTCCTCCACTTTGCCAACTGTAAGGATAGGTGAAGCTCAACTCCAAACATTCCCTGGCCAGGAGGGGATAGAACTACGTATAAATAAATCACTATAAATGTATTTTGTTGTTCAGCCGCGCAGTCGTGCCCGACTCTTCGCGACCCCATGGACCGCACTACACCAGGCCCCCCTGTCCTGCACTGCCTCCCGGAGTCTTCCCAAGCTCACGCCCATCACACTGACTACACTACCTATCCATCTCATCCTCTGCCGTCCCCTTCTCCTCTTCCCTTCCATCCTTCCCAGCATCACAGTCTTTTCTAATGAGTCCTCCCTGCGCATTATGTGGCCAAAGCACTTGAGCGTCAGCTTCAATATCTGTCCCTCCGATGAGCAATCAGGTTTGATTCGCTGTAGGATTGACCGGTTTGACCTCCTTGTCGTCCAAGGGACCCTCAGGAGTCTTCTCCAGCACCACCATTCGAAGGCATCCCCAAAAAACCAGGAATTTTTGAAGTGCGTATGACTGTTAAAAAGTTCCCGTTTTTTCGTGTCACCCTGTACAAAGGAATCTCGCCGTACTGTTTTCCCGCGGCTGATTTTTACCCTCCTTTCCCACGGCCCCATTTCCCCCTTAAGTCCACTGAGGTGTCGCACGCAGAATCTCTTACCAGCATTTTGAACGCGGAATGACCCAGCACGAGAAAAGACAAGAGATTATTCCAAGCCAAATCCACCTCGTGCAGCGCTTGCAGTACCAACCCGCTCGCTAATTTCCGAGCGTTCATGGCACCTCCCAAGCGTCTGGAGATCTGGTATATCTCCGACAGTCCTGCACGTGAGAACAAACAATGATGGGAAAATGTTTACAGGTGTCTCTAAAGGCTAGAGGGGCAGTTTGGTGTCGTGGTTGGGGCACCAGGCTAGAAACCAGGAGTTTCTAGTCCTGGTTTAAGCACAAAGCAGCTGGGTGACCTTGGGCCAGCCCATTTCTCTCTCAGCCCCAGGGAGGAGGAGGCAAGGACGAGCCACTTGCGCAACATTGCCAAGAAAACTGCAGGGACTCCCCGTTTACTCAGAGGCACAGTTCTCTTGCCTTGCTCTACAGCACTGATGCTCAATCTCGGCAACTTGAAGCGGTAGGGGCTTCAGCTCCCAGAATGCCCCAGCCAGCATGACACCAAAGCATTCTCAAAAACTTGCAAAAACGGTTGCAAAGTTCCTTAAAAAGGCAACTGGACGTTCATTGCAAGATGTGATTGGAGACGTTTCGCCTTCTATCCGGAAACTGAACACCCGGTTTAAACCGTTGTGCGTAACCTTGCTACGGGTTCTCATCTTCCCCCACCTCCCTTTTTGGAAATGTACGTATTTCCTGACGGTTCTTTTTCGTTTTTAGATGGATTGAAAAAGCTTTCCGGATAGAAGGCGAAACATCTCCAATAACATCTTGGAATTAAGGTCCAGTTGCCTTTTTAAGGAACTTTGCAACAGTTTTTGCAATGTTTGCTACTTCTCATGACTTGGATTAATGAGACTATTCACAGATATTCTCAAAAGAAATCCTGTTCTTTTGTTACTGTGCCCCAGCGTTAACACTGCTGATCCAAAACGATAGTTTGCCTTTTGCAACGTTCAAGACATATTTTATTTATTTATTCAGATTTACTTGCCACCCCGTTTGCAATAAGTGACTCAGGGCAGCTTACACTGCCAAAAGTTAGAAATACAAATGTAACACACGTAAATACCATACAAAAATAAAATTAACGATATTTGAAGTTGTCCAGATTGAAGTGGCAGTCCTCAACATAGATCTAACAGCCATTCAAAGTGAGGACTGGGTTCTTGGCTAGGCTATAGGCTGAAAGATTTGGGGAACTGAAACTCTAACATATGCATATATAGATACAGCTCGAAGGGCTCTGGGTCAGCCTGTTGCCCAGGATAGGGCTCTGTGGACCATCCCAAACCATTGGCTGACCAACCTTTGCTTGAAAACCTCCAGTGATGAAGGCCCACAATTGCAGGAGAGGCTGTTTCCTGCTTAATAGCTCTTCCTGTGTGGAAATTCCTCCTGATTTTGACTGGAATTCCCTCTGGAAAGCTTCTACCCATTGGCTCATGAAGAATAAATCCCTGCCCTTCTATTATCTATCATCTAACCATCCATCATCTATCTATCCATCCATCCATCCACTCACCCATCTGTCCCAGCTAACATCCATTCATTATTTATTTATCTATCTATCCATCTAACCATCCATCCATCCATCTGTCCTATCTATCTATCCTCCATCCATCCATCCATCCATCCGTCCGTCCGTCCATCCTAACTATCATCTACCTATCATCTCTCTCTCTCTTCGTGATAGCCCTTCAAATACCAGAAGATCTTAGCCTTCTAAGATGACCCCTGAGTCTTTTCTTCTTCAGGCTAAACTCCCCCAGTTCCTTTAATCATTCTTCATAGGACTTCTTGCCTCCCAACCCGGAGGACATCAAACTGGAGAAAGGCTCGTGTTCACACAGAACGGAACAGATCTGATAGGACCAAGTTGTGCTGACACCAGAATCCACCCTTTTCTGATGGAAGACGACAGGGCAGTTTCAGCCAGTCCTGTCACTCTCGCAAACCGATCTGCAGGGAAGTGCCTACACCACCTTACACCTTGGCAGCTTTCAGGTGTGTGGACTTCAACTCCCAGAATTCCTCATCCAGCTATGGGAGTCGGAGTCCATACATCTGAAAGTTGCCAAGATTGGATACCCCTGCTTTAAACCAAGATACTTGTCTAAAAATACAGTTAGAATATTCACACTGGCAGCTTATCGGCCCATCCCAAAATTTGGAATGAGCACCCAATATCTTCAGGAGATCCCAGAAAAGGAGGTGGACAAAAAAGCATATCTGCTGTACCCCAAATGTAGGCTGTCCCGGGTGCAGAAAGCAACACCTCTCGACAGATCGATGGGTGGCTGATGCCTGCAAGGATTTCATTGGCCTTCCTGATTACCTGCACAGGGGACACAGAGGGACAGGTGAGCAAAATCCTCGAGACAACCCTTTTCACACCCTGTGGCTGGATCCGTTCTATGACGGGAGCCAGAAGGCAATCCTCTCACACAGTCTTCCGCTCTTTGTTGTCATTTTAAAGGGGAGGTACAACAAATCATTTTCCTTTTCCTTCCCGAAAGCCAGGAGAAAGCCGTGCTGCATGCCATCAGCAACCACAGTTGGGACTGGCGACTTGGTCATTAAACGAAACCGTGGCTGTGCTTCTGCTCTTACTTCAGCTTTCCTGCGAAGGTCGTAAGCGCAAGGATTGGTCGTCGAGTTATTTTGACGTCGCTGCCCTGTCGGTGAAGGTTTGCTCAACAAGGCAGTTGCTCAACAAGGATCGGCCGCGTTCTTATTTGGTGCTTTGCCACCATATGCTGAGAGTCATAGTCCGAAATGTCCACAAAGCATGAAATCTGTGGAAGAATCTCATGGGAGGGCATGATAAAACACCAAGCAGATGGAACGACTTGGCCAAGACAGCAGCGGGGAGAAGATTCACTGGAAGCCGGTTGCCAGCTCAGTGGAAAACCCCGATGTCAGCCCCGAGATCAAAATTTCGGGGATATGATATATCCCCAAATGATATATGATATATAACGGTTTCTCAATATGAGAAACGAACAACACGGTAAAGTTAACAGGAAAGGAACATCAAGAACGCCGAAGAAAAGACTCGGTTCGCAGAAGGTGCAGGAAGGGAATTGTCTCTTGCGCAACCTAACTCCCAACAGCTCATTGTAGGGAGCGGTCGAGGTTTAACCGACGGAGTTGTGGAAGCGTGGAAATTCAACACATAACAACTAAATGAAGCTGTCTGTCACTTATGAAGGAAGCAGCACAAAATGTCAATTCCCAGGGAAGGGAAGAGCCACGGAATGCCGGAATTCTCAGCTGTAGGAAACAAGAAGCTGTCTTGCACGGACACTTGGTTAAGGAAAATAAGAACCATACAGTTAGAGACAGTATCACGTCGGTCTGGTTTTGTTTTGTGTGTGTTTTTTAAAAAAGCCATAAACATTGACTTTTTTTTTTATTCTGTTCAGTTGGGTTGATTCTCTGAGACTCCCCGGAGAAATTTTCTTGTTTTCTTGGCAAGGTTTGTCAGAAATGACTTTGCCGTTGCCTCCTTCCTAGAGCTGAGGGAAAGTGACTGGCGCAAGGTCACCCAGCTGGCTTTGTCCCCAAGGCAGGACTAGAACTCAGGGTCTCCCGGTTGCTGGCTGGTGCCTTAACCGCTATACCGAATGCACTCTCCAATTTAATGCTTCTGTGCACTTCAATATACAGTACATTCATTCCCCTTGGACACATCTTACGCTGCAGAGTAGATACTTCATCGACCAAGCGTGATGAGACACACAAGGAAGAGGCAAGAACGGTCCCAAAACTTCCAGGAAAGCTGAAGAGACAGAACCTCACTCCTCCTGGAGCTGGATCTTTCAGATCAAAATCCAAAGACGACATTGCTTGGGAACCCTTTTCATGGAAACCCCGTTATTCATACAAAGCCACTAAAAATGCAAAGATAGCGATACTCTCCTGGGCTTTTAGCTCCTACTTTGTCAAGGCTAGGAGGATCTGCAGGGAGCGGCCAAAAGAGTCAGCACGGCTGCCACGATGGCGTGAACAAAGCTCCGAAAACTGAGGTGGAGCGTCAGTCGCATCATTGTGACTGCCGCGTTGACTTTTCTGACCACATCGGTGGACATCCCTCAGCAGAACCCCATTTCTTGGACAGGCAGACTAGCGGGGCTTAAGATTCAAAAGACTGAGGGTTCCCAACGCAGCAGGTGTGACGGCAACTCAAGAGAAGAGAACCAAACTCAAGAGAGACCTAGCAATGACGCCAAGGAACTTCAAGTCAACTGGAGGCTGCAGGAGACACGGGGCTGGATCCAGGACCTCCCGCCCACCCTAGAGCACGTAGGGCTGAATGCAGAGAAGGAGAGAGGACGGCTCTCGTATGGCAAGGCTGTTCCCAACCTCGATCGCCAGCTGCGCTTCAGAACCGGAGATGCCCCACGCTCCTCTGCTAGGGGCATCCGCTCTGCCTATTCTTGCCCTGAAGAAACCCTGCTCTTCTGTGATCCAGACTGGGTGATGGTCTTGCGACAACAACACTTTCCTTTGGACATACTCTGCCTAGCTCCCCTGGACTTGTGAGTACCAACAAACCCACCCAGGCATATTAAGTGGGACCCCGGGGCTCAGCAGGACGCAGGGGAGCACATGTCTCTGTGCCCCACCCACAGCCACCTGCATTCTCTTCTCTCAAGCAGGTCCCCTTGACCCCTGTGTGTCCACTCAAACAGGACACCAGGCAGAAGCCAAACTCCGCTACTGCTGGGGTGGGACAGGCTGACTAGAACCGCAGAGAGAGGCGTGGAAGGAGAATAAAAGTGCCAAAGTGGGCCACTAAGAGATGTGACAGGCAGAAATGTGGAACTTGGAGAGGAACAGAAAATAGCTGACCTTGTGGATGTGCTGCAGACATCGAATCGGATGTTCAGTTGCTGAGTTCATCTGCTTGGGAAGCCTGGAAAGGAACAATTTCCCGAGTAACCCAAATCCCCTGTTAAAGGTCATTCACATTTTCTTACGTTTGGGTTCCACCTTGGAGGGGTGCGGTGGCCAAGCAGTCAAGGAATGGGGTGCACATCTAATTCCCAGAATTCCCCAGCCAGCAGCCTTTAAGATGGGTGGATTTCTAATTCCCCAGCCAGCATGCTTTTAAGATTTCCCTCTGTTTAATTCATATTTCTCATTTCTCACCCATAATAAGGAATACAAGACTGGACAAAATAGAAATTAAAAACTGCTGGGAGAAACATCAACAAGCCCTAAGAGGATGATGCTGATGAGGATGTACAGTAAAGCTTTGCAGTATCTGTGCACAAGTAGAAAATAAGTTGCGTTAGCCACAGAGTTTATCTTCGTGGGTTTAAACATTCACTTGGTGGGTGTTGCCAGAAAAGAGATATCAGCAAGTTCAGAGAAATTTAAGCAAAATATTAAAATACAGATATCTACGAATATTCTCATTAATCCAGTAATAAAAATTGCGAAAAAAATATTTTTGTTTTGTTTTGCAAAGTTCCTTAAAAAGGCAAGTGGACATTAATTACAAGATGTTACTGGAGATGTTTCGCCTTCTATCCAGAAGGCTTTTTCAATCCATCCAAAAATGAAAAAGTTCAGTCAGGAAATACATACTTTTCTAAAAAAAATTTAAAAACTTTTTGCAAGGGTTTTTTTTTGCAATTTTCACTATTAAAGCACAGAACCATCACACTAACAAAGATATGCATTGAATAGGGTTATCCCAGTTTAATACACTGGTGTGAAAGTTGGGCTACCCAGAATACTTCCCCACCGTCAATTTGTTCACAATTAACTTACACACTCCACGGAATTTTGTTCAGGAACCACACCTAAAGGCCAGCTGTTCCCGGGAAGAAGAGGAAAGCTCACCACTGTCCTTGGACTTCTCCAAGAATACAACTGGTTTACAGCAATCTTACTTACTCAGAGCTCAGCCTTTTCCGCTTCTTACGGGGGGGAAAAAGAGGCAAATTAGTATCTCTCAGGTTCTTCAGCTCTCCAGGAACCTGGCTAGGGCTTCAGGGTCATGTGACGAAACCAGGATTCTCATCAAGCCGGTTTTCCCACTTGAGCTCAGGTTAATCTGTTCCAACCAGGGGACAAAACTCTCACGCAAAAAATCCTTATTCCGTTGCCACCCTTTCCTGCAGTCCTCTGCCTCTACCAGACTCAGCCGCAGAATTGCTAACTGTAAAAGGTGAAACCAAAAACCTGGTTTTATTTGGCGTACGCGGCTTAGCCATTTTTTCTTTCAGAGCTAGAACATCGGCAAAGCTCCCCTGCCTGACTGCAAAGAGGGAGCTTCCGGCTGCATTCCCGCCTCCAAGTCCTTTTGCCTTAAAGGAGCTGCGCATCGATGCATTTCCTCCTCCCGATTGCCTACGACAGCCTGGAACAGAATCCCGCAAGGCAGACAGCAACGCACATTCACTCCAAATGATGCGCAGGGTTTATGCCTCTTCGTGTAGCCTCAAGCCTGCATTTTATTTTTGTTTGATTTTTTTGCACAGTCACAGGTGAAGATGCTCGGTCGCTGTTCTCTCTCAGCTGGGAAATCATTCATCTCACATCGATTGCAGAGAAACCTGTTGGAAGCCCAGCAAAGTCAGGTTACGAGAGAATTTATGAAACTGCTGGGTGGCTTCCAATGGTTTTCCCGGGAGCGCGCGAGACGGACATTGAAATAAACAAGCAAGGGCCGATAAGTTGGGAAAGTGTTTTCCAAATTGGGAAAAACAGCATTTTTAGGCTAAGAGTCAGAAGAACGCTGAGCCATCGGTTGCTGTTTATATTATATGTATGTTTATATATGTTTATATATATATGTATGTTGCTGCAGGTTCCGTTCCTTCAACATTTCGGATTTGGCGCCGTCGATACTATTTCCTTTTTACAAAGCCATCTTCCAAGGGTCCTAAAATCCAAATAATAGATGAAAAAAAAATCAGAGAAACTCCGGAAAGTTCCTAAGTTAAGAAGCTCTTACTTCTCCTTCCCTAAAAAAAAAAAGAGCTTCGAGTTTAAAATTATTCTTGATTTCCCATCTGTTGTGCCTTTTCTCATTTTCTTCGTTTATGAATAAATAGCCATTTATTTTATTCTTTAAATGTTATTATTATTGGGGGTGGTTGCCCAAGCAGCCAGATGTTTAGACTAGACTTGGCATATTTTTATTATTTGTGAAAAAGGTGTGCGCTGCAAATCCACCCATGAATGCTGGTTTATTCCTGGCTTCTTGGAACCTGGACACCCAACCTCCGACTCTTAAGGTTGCCAAGTAGGTTTAAAAATCATGCCACTTCTTTAGCATCCGTACAACGTACAGACTTCAGCCAGCAAATGTTTTCTTGGGGCAGAAAGAAACATTGAACCCTGGGCTAATGTTTGCACCTTCAGCGGCTGGTTGGGGGAAAGCATTTTGCTCTGACAGCCTGAGATGCTCGAATTGCACACAAATTGCACACAAAAGCAACCACCTCTTCTTTCAGAGGGCCTGGATTGCTCAGCATCGAGCAGACGGCCAGAGGACGCTCCCCCCACTTTTTTTTTTGCAACCTTCCTTGTTTGTTCCCCAGGGGTTTTTCACTCCCATGCGCTGGATCACGTGCAGAATTATCCAGCTTGCTTCCCAAAGCTTGTGCCTCTTCCAGCCTGCTGGAAATGCTGGGCAGCAGTTGTCACAGCAACCAGCAGCTCTCCAGAAGGATGCGAAATAAGGCGTCCTTCCGCACCACGCAAAAAGCAAACCTTCCCTGCGACCTTTCGTCATTACCCTTCTCCGGAAAGCCATTTTGCTTTTTCTTTCTCGAAACGGCTTCTCTTGGGTGCCAGTCCGCTCCTCGCTGTCGGTCTTTTGCACAAGTGGAGATGCATCACATTCCCAGCCCCCCCTTCCTCCAGGTCATTCAAGGACATCAGGCACAAGACAGACCAAAATAGAGCTTTATTTCGAGGCGGCAAGCGTACGTGATGCTGACGGGCTGCCTGGCGCTCACGACAGGCTGGGAAGGGCTTCGGCCTGGGGTGGCAGACCCATTTCTTCCAGGCCTGACTTCCAGCCTTACCTGGAACCCACAAAAAAATAAAACACAGGGTCGAGGTCACAAAATAAACCCACCTCTGTGGGACTGGACGCCAAAGAAGGGAAAGGATCACTGCATCCTAGAACAGAAAGATGCAATTTTTGAAAAAGAGCCAGCCCGGGGATGAAATTTCTGGATCTGGGACAGTTGCAATGAGAAACTCGGGGAAGAGATTCTTCAGGAGCCTCTCGGGATTCTCAGGAGGCCACCCAGTATCGGTTAATTCAGAAAACCATGAGGAAGAAACCCAGCATTCGAACTGGGAGCGTCCGATTTGGACTTATTTGCAATGATTTTTCTCTCTCTAAAGAATCTGTTGGATTCTCTCTACAGCTAGTCCTCGACTTACAGCCACAATGGGACCAGAATTTCTGTGGTTAACTCGGGCCACACCTGATTTTACCATTTTACAGTAGTTGTTCACTGCCAACTTCCCAAGGAGTGTTTTCTGGCCAGAAATAGGCAAAAATCATTGCAAACCGTGATCACAGGATCCTGCAACGGGTCATAAATTTGAGCCGGTTGCCAAGGGCCCAAACAGCAATCATGTGATGTGGGCGTGGATGTGTGCGATGGTCATAAGTGTGAATATAGGTCCTAAGCCATCTCCCTTTGAACTGTAATACTGCAGTCATAAACAGGGGATTATCTGAACTGTTAAAGCTAAACTGCATCAAGCCTAGTTAGTATTTGGATGGGAGACCACTAGAGAATCCCAGGGTTTAAACTGGATGAGGAGTCCCCCCAAATCCCAGGAGATGATAGGGGCAAACTTCTCCCCGTACTGTGGCCAAAACAGATGTACACAGAGAAATCCCTGAAGCCCGCGGGAATCGAGTGGTGGCGTCTTTAATTCAACGAATGCCTATTATATCTAGGATCCCATGTGCCTGCATTTTTCCGAAGGGGGCTGCATCTGGAAAGGGGGCAACCGGGAAAGAGGTCCAATATGGAAGGGTGGAAGAACAAGCCCAGAGTTTGAACCCTGCCCTGTGTAAAGGTTGTGACTTCTCGGCGGTACAGCTAGGAAATCAGACCTTAAGTTTAAAGCCGGGTTTCTCAAGATTGTCACCTTTCAGACGCACGGACTTCAACTCCCAGCATTCCCCAGCTAGCCACACTAGCTGGGGGATGCTGGGAATTGAAGTCCGCACGTCTTAAAATTGTCGAAATTGAGAACTACCAGATTAAAGCTTCTCCCTCATCTGCAACGAAGAGTCAGATCCAGTCCGGATGGGCCAGAGAATCTTCTGCCAAGCCTCACCAAGAGCTGAACTCAGGTTACACGTCCAGAGGGTCAAATCGGATGCCGAACCACGGGTGAAGCCCGGCCATCTGCTATTTCAACCCCTCTCTCCAAACCACCATTCCAGTATTTCCCTCTGGTTTTATTACGACCTTCTCTTTTCTCTGAGGAATCAAACCCAGTTCTCCATCCCTTTGTTCTGTTGCGGCCACCTTACGAGCAAAGTCTAGGGAGGAGGGGAGCCGAGTCGGGCCTGACCGTCCAAAACCTGACCAAAACGGGGGCAGAACGTCGGCCCTGCCGACGCACATCATCGCTCTCGCTGTGCCCCCCAACCGCCGTTTGTCACGCTTTACCCGAAGCCTGAAAACATGGTGCGCGTGGCCAAGATCCGAACTGCGGAATAAAATCCTGTGCACTCTATGGACCACTGGGGACCACCTTTTTCTGGGCTGCGAGACACGAGGTGACGCTGGACGGCGGCCCAGGGATGACTTTTGCCAGGCTGCGATGACCTGCATGTTTGCAATCCCGGTAAAAATCCTAAACGAGGCGAGGAAGCACAGCCTGGTCATTCCAAGCGAACAGTCCACGGCAGCAAGCAACACGGATGGCGGGGCGGCGCTGATGCGGAGCCCAAACGTTTTGGGTTCGCCTGGGCTCGTGGGTGACCAGTGCGCGGCTTAGCACACGGTGCAGACTGAGCCCCCGCGGCTTATTCTGGAGGCCACCGTGAAGCAAACCGCAGCTCAGCCTCCTCCCCCCGTCCAGCTGGGCTGCAGGCAGGCCCGCCGCCACAACCCTTCCGCTTCTGCTGGGACGGCCGCACGTTGACAGCACCCTTTGGCAACGTCACCTTCAGGCAGAAGAAGCCAACGGCCGGGGAGAGTCTTTCTGCAGAGTTGCCAAGAAACAAGGCGCAGCTGCTGATGCACCCTGACGCACCCTCGGCTTCTGCTGCAAGCCAGCAGAACATGATTACGTCAGTCGCGTGCGGCGGTGTCGCTGTGCAACAATGACCTCGCTGCTGAACGCCGTTGCTCAAGAAATCCACTCTTTTTTTGCTTTTCAAATCCATCATCTGAATTGATGTAATTTGTGACTCAAGGAATTCTGTGCCGGCATTCCTTCATCGACACGGGTCAGTCCACGTTTTTTCAAAAGGGGCAATACCCCGGATCTTCCTTTCCCAAACTCAATGCCCAGCAGCTGTGCTGGACTGAAACTCCCATCATTCCCCGGCCAGCAGAAAAATCGGTCCGGTGAATCTGAAAGGCACCAGGGCGGAGAAACCGCTCTGTTATTTCACCCTGTGAGAACATTAAAATGCAAAGTCCGCAGAAGAGGCTTGACGTCGTTCTGGAAATGCATCCAATCGGGCCTGGAGTATGGATGAGACGACAGGTAGTCCTTGATTTATGACCACAATTAACTCTGCACGGTGCAGTTGTTAAGTGAGGCATCGCACGGCTGTGCCCTGCTTTATGACCTTTTTGCCACTGTCATTAAATGAGACACCACATGACCACTGTTTCTGATTCTCCCTGCTGGCTTTCTCATCAACTTTGCTTGCTGAAAGCCAGTTGGGAAGGTCATAGATGGTGATCACATGACTGCAGGACAGTGCAATTGTCATAAATGCCAGCCAGTGGCCAAGCACCTGGATCACAACCACATGGCTGTGGGGATGCTGCGACAGTCATAAGTGTGAGGACCGGTCCTAAGTAACCTTTTTCAGCATTGTTGTGAACAGCATTGTTCAGTCACTAAACAAATGGCTGTAAATCGAGGTCTACCTGTATTCACCAAGAGCAACTACGTCCAGTTCTTTCAGTGGCTCCGTGCAGGACAAGGATACACGCTCGCAAGCACAACCACACTTTTCTTCACACAAACAGCCACACAGCCCAGGGGACTGTGAACCTCTGTCCGTCTGAGTTAAAGCCGCCTTCTCCCCATGTACGGTGTCCATCCAATGTTAAAAAGAAGCATGCACGCACCGCCACATCATGCACGCACGTGCAGGGTTCACTACCCACCTCCAACCAGCAGAGGGCAGTGGCGAGCAACCCCTCCCCACCCACACACAGTAAGCAAACCCACACACGTGGACCCGCACTACACCTGCTCACCACTAGACGGCACTAGAGGGTGGAAACATGTCACTTCCACCCGATGCACGGACCGCTCTTCCGCGACCTGGACATACCGCCCGACAGAAGGAACTCTGCGCAACCCGTTCTGTGCTTTCGGACAAGCCGTGGCCCTCAGACTCAGGGGACAGCCGACGTCCCTGCCGCATCTTCAGGAGCAGCAACACTTCAGGGGCACCCGCTTCAAGCGCCCTTCTGGACCGGGAAGGGCACAACTGTCCCAATCGCAGTGCAGCATGCATTGTGCAAGGCGGCACATCTCCCGCCTAAGATGATCTTCAAAGCGAAGTCCGGTTAGGCTCAGGTTCCTCTCTTAGGAACAGGACAAACTGTTTGAACGGCCCCCGGCTCGTTCGCAGCCTTCTTCGTTCTCGTTCTTCGCATTCCGATCGAAACTCTGCGCTGCGAATTTCCGACTTATTTCGGGAGAAAAAGGTGCAAAGGAGCCCAGTCAAAAGCCTGAGGCTTGACACTCCGAGTTGCCCTTGACACCCCACCCAATTCCCCCACATCAAAAAGGGCCCGAAACCTCCCTGTTATCGCAACAGCCATTCAAAGCCAAAGTAACGATCCCGCTTGCAAATCGCAGCCCCGCTTCTCCTAAATAAGATTTTACAGTCGTCCTGACAATTGGTGCCTTTCCCAAGTTGGCTCCTTCTGACGTGTTGGGGTTACAGTTAAATCCCCAGGAAACCTTGGGAAATACGGCAGTATAAAAATAAAGTGAATCAATCAACCGTAAAACAGATGCTGTGGACTGTGGCCCAAAAAAATCTGTAGGGCATCCCATTAATGAAAAACAACTTACTCGTTTTCCAAAGACCAGATTTTGGAAAAGAGAAAAGAACAGAAATCTTCTCCTTCTAGCTTAAACAAAACCCCACAAAGCTAAAACTTCCTGGCATCTTGGATTTTTGCGAAAAGTGAGACTTCCCCTACACCGTCTCACGCTCACCTACGCTGGGCAGGTAACCCTGTTCCTAAAAACTCTCAACTGTAGTTCTAAAATGATTCAGACAACGGGAACTTGCTCGGAGGAGCAAACCTCCTTCTCGAGGGTTCTTGGCTAGGCTGAGTCAACGTTACGCCATCCCGTGGTCTGGACTCAAAATGTGGTACAATCCCACTTTTGAGGTTTGCAAGCCATAATCGGTGGTCCGCTTGTTGTGCATATTCAGCACACAAGAGTGTTGTGCAAATGGAGGCAACTGTTTGTACAGGAGACCCCAAAGAAGCAGGGGATCAGCTCGCAGTTGGAAAGGCAGCTTTTCTAGATGTTTCCTGTCCCCTACTCTTGGTTGGCTGGGCCCCCTCGCGAGCGCCAGCAAGCAGCAATGCGCTCACAGTGATGGTACATGATGACGCCCAGAAGGGTGAGGGCGATGCCCAGGTAGCTCAGCAAAGTCAGGTGGCTTCCGAAAAGCCAATGGGAGACAAGCAGGTTGCCCACCACGTTGAAGTTCCCCAGGACGTGGATGGTGAGGGCGGAGGTCAGCGAGAGGATGCAGAAACTGGCCAGGTTGTAGAGCACCGAGCCCAGGCAGCTGAGCAGCACGCAGGTCCAGAGGCTGGCCTCGTAGACGAGCAGGCCATCCCAGTCCGAGCCCACCTCCATCCCCAGAGCGGCCACAAAGAGGAGGCAGAAGCTGGGCAGCGAAGTTAGGCACAAGAGCGTCAAGGAGTCCAGCTGCTCTTCCTGTAGGAGGGTACCTGGGGGGATCAGCAAAGGGGATCAGCAAAGCCTCAGGACGTGGGCCACCCACTTCAACCGAAAGCGTCAAGTGTCTCCCAGTTGGGTTGCAACGAAAGAAGGACAAAGCAGACCCAGTTACAGGTAGTCCTCGACTTACAACATCTGTTTAGCAATGGTTCGAAATTACAGCAGCACTGAAAAAAGTCCTCACACTTAGGACCTTCACAGCATCCTCACAATTGCGTAATCAAGATTAGGGCACTTGGCAACCGGCCTGTCTTTACGACAGTTGCGACGTCCTGGGGTCACATGATGGGGGAAGGTGGATTCGCATGATTCACTTAACAATGGTAGTGATTCGTTTAGCATGGCAAAGAAATTGTGAAGCCAGGCACAATTCACTTAACAACTGCCTTGCTTAACAAATGGAAGTTCTGGACTTTACCTCCCAGAATTCCCCAGCCAGCATGCAGAATCGTCTGCTGCTTATCCCAAGATGCTGATCTTGTAAGGTGAAAAGAGGGGCCATCCACTGCCCTTCTGGTTGAGGGGCAACCCCACACTGGAGAACACCTTGCCCCCCCAGGCACAGGAAATCCCCCCACAGTGCAGTGCTTGCTGCTTGCAGAATGGATAATCTTATTCCAGCCAGCATCTGGTCTGGATGATGGACCCAAATTCTTCTGGAGACACAGCAGAACCGAAGCCGACCAAATACACGCCCGAACAGTGCTTCTCAACCTCGGCAGCTTTAAGATGGGTGGACTTCAACTCCCAGAATTCCAGTCCCAAGGCTGGCGGGGGAATTCTGGGAGCTGAAGTCCACCCATCTTAAAGTCGCTGAGGTTGCACAGCACTGCACTGAAAGGTTCCATGCATCACTTACTTTGCTGGATCGACTTCAGGCCTCTCAAGAAGGTGGCAGCGAAGAGGAAGCAACACCCGGCATGATCAAAGTTCACCTCCCCCACGAAGCTCAGAGAGGCCCCCAAGCAAATGGGGCCCATGGCCACATACTGCAGCGGGTGGTGGCGCTTCCTCAGCAGCAGCTCCGAGAGAGTCAGGGTGAAGAGCGGGGTGGTGGTGTACACCATCTGAGCGAAGTCCAGCTGAACGTGGTTGAGTCCCAGATTCCCAAAAGCCACGCTGGCGCAGAAGGTCAGGCTCAGCAGGAAAACCCGGATCCTGGCTTTGGGCTGGAGGGCGGGATGACCAGACCCCCTGGCCTGGAATCTGGCGAGGGGCTTGCCCACCAGCACGGCCGTCAGCATGTGTAAGGAGGACAGCAACACCGGGTAGCGGAAATTGTGGATAGCAAAGATCCACTTGTTCAGGCTGGACATGGTGGAGCCCGTGGCCAGCCACGTCACGATGGTGGCCATAAGGGGCAGGGTATGGCCCCACCGGGAAGGCAGCCTCAGCCCCCAGCGCCGCACAGGATCCAGCTTCCAGGGCGAGAGCAGCCACACTTTGGTGGCAGAGTCCATCATGGTGTCATGCTTCTTCCCCACCAGCGGGCACATTGGGGGTGGCGACCTGGCACGGGCAGAACCGAATTCTTTTGCAACCAGTATGGAGTCTGGGGACCCCATGGAAGGGCCCCAATAGGTCTCGAGCGTCCTTCCCCAGCCCCGAGCTGCTTCCCCGCCACAGATCCTTCGACGCGCCTCTCGCCTTCTTGCTCTCCGTCCCTCCCCGTGAGTCACGAGAATCAGGTTTCCCTTCCTCGCTCCGAGGGTTTCTCCGGGGCCGTCCACAACTTGCAGGGAAGAAGAGAGAGGTCTCGGGGCGTTCGGGGACCTGCAACAAAACAAGCTCCTCACACGGCAAGGACAGCTGCAAGCCTTCCCGCTCGACTCTGGCAACGCCCTTCAGAGACGATCAGGGCTCGCCTTCTCTTCTCCGCAGATGCCGGCGGCCGGCTGCTTCCCAGCCTCGCTGGCACGCTCAGTGCCCGCTCCCCTCCTGCGGCTGGCTTGGGCTCAGCCACGTGCAGATGCAAGCAGAGAGGAAGCCGACGCAAAGTGTGCACCGGCAAGAAGCTCCACCTTTGAGTAACCCAGGAGTAAAGCGGGAAGGCACCGCAAACGCTGCCGCCGGTCTTGTGTCTATTCCTGGGGGGGAATCCTGGAGGCGGAATATTCCAGCTCGTTGAGGGCTCGCGGCTGCGGAAATTAGAAAACGCAGACTGTCACCGCAGAGGAAAACCGGAGGCCGAAACGCAATTCCGAAATACCCGGGCACCGTAGAAACATAGCAGCCCCCAAGAGTTGGTGTCACCCTCTAAACTTAGCTTGTGGCAAGGAGAGGCCACCCAGAAGGGTCCCCGCCCCCGCCGCCGCCAAGAACTTTTAACATCAAACTGGAGAAGGCTGCTCTTGAGCCAAGACTCAGCTGCGTCTCTTTCGTCATCGATGTTATTTATAATGTGTTAATTAATCCTGTTTACACGTTCCGGAAGCTCCAAAATGAACTTGGAGGGAATAACAGCTCAACGGAACGAAGACCCCATTGGCCCTATTCTGATCTTCGGAGAAATGGGACTTCCTGGCTGCCGGTTAATGTTCCAGATTTCGAATGGAACGTTTTATCTTTTGATTTTTGATCTGTGGCACGCAGCCCACAGCTGCAGCGCCTGAGTTGCATATAAATAAATAAAAATAGCCTGGGATGAATCGCCGAAAGACCAAAAAGTACAAACAGGTGGCCATTTATGGGAAACGCAGCACAAAGACAGTTGAAAGTTAACATACCGAGCAATCAAATCAGAAGTGACTGGTCCTCTCATCATTCCCTGGCCAGCAGAAAAATTGAATTTAGCACGTAACTGAGTTGAGCAGAAAAGACAGGCTTGTTTCGGTTACTTTACAAATAAAACTGTACCTTGGAGAGTCTGGGGAAATGAGGCAAAGTTTTGTCAAGTAAGACGCCTTAGAGCATGCTCAGCTGCAGATGAGGGCAGAAAGACACACACAGACACCCATGCGAAGAGGAAGCACCTTTTGCACAGGGACCTCCCTTGGGAAGGGAGAATCAGAATTCCGGGCTGTGGAGAGAGAGAGAGAGAGGAAAAGAAAGAGAAGTTGAAGGGGAAGAGAGAAAAAAGAAAAAAAAAGAAAAGTAAAGTTAGAGGAGGGAGGGAGGGAAGAAAAGGGGAGAGA
>JANHZU010003104.1:9016-21133 GCA_032468055.1 Acrochordus granulatus | reverse complement strand
CCGACAAAGCAAAGGCGGCCGTTCCTTTCCGACCAGTGTCCAGCGCTCCCCAATCCGAGGGCCGCCAGGGGGCAGCACAGCGACGCGACAACCTGCTTCGTGCATGCCTCTTTGCCATCAGCTCAATCTAGTAGCCCTGCTACGAAGCATAGTAGGGGCCGATGGAAATCGACAGCGTGCTGAGCCATAGTTTACTGACAGTTGGTTTACTGGAAAAGCCACACGGCAGATAAGCAATCGAACCAAGCCGTGGGTTTAATCTAAAGGTTGAATCCCGCATACGAAACCCGCAAGATCGGCCTTGAGTATCAATCTTCACTTTTCCTACATCTAACCGTAGCGCTTTATCGCGTCGTGCTGAAAGGAACTTACACCTCTATTACGGACAGCCAATCCCTATCATGCTCTGCGCCCTCCAGAGGACCCTTTTTCAGAGGACCCTCTCCGGTCTTCTAACTTTATGCCTGCACATAACATCTGCCTTCCCGGAGTTTCACGACGTGATAAACGAGAAGTCGCACGTATTCCTGCTCCGCGGAAAAGTCCAGGCAGTTTCCTCCTGAGGGCATGGCAGTCTTTTTCGGTTCTCATTCAGGCAATAATGGAAACCCCCTGAGAAGGAGGGGTCGACCCTTGATGGCGGAAGGGGAGGGGCTTCGTCCAGGCAGGCAACACCACGTGGGCGGAGACGGCGGAGGGAAGCGTCTACTTCGGCCACGATGGGCGGCTTGGAGAAAAAGAAGGTACCGCGTGGCTTGAATTACCGGGACTTCGGTGGCTGCTACGCCCTAAAAAACACTCGGGTTCTTTTTCGCGTGTATAAAGGAACGTCTGAAGGTGGACACTCCACTTCCGGGTTTAGCCGCTTCCAACTCGCATCTTGCGAGCTTTCTTAGACGGGTCGCTGTTTCTGCGTCTCTTTCCGATTCAGGCAGGGCAGCTGCTTCGGGGAAGCCCGATCGAAGGGTCGAGCTTCCTTGCTCAGAGGCAGTCTATCTCTAAATGCCAGGGAGCGGGGAGAGAGACGCTCCCTGACTTCTTAATCCGCCTCTCTGACGGGGATGTTTAACCCCGCTGAATGTGCTGGCGGAATTCCGCCTTGCGAGGTGTCGATCCTTAGTTTGGAAGGTCTTAATGGGGATGAGAGGAGGTGAGTGGGCTGCGTGGCTAAGCCCCTTTGGAAGCCGCTCGGAGCCTGGCTGGACTCCATTGACCACCCAGCAGTTATGACCCACTGAGCCGGCCGCAAGAGGGGTTTCCTTAATTCTGAGTAATGGGGGGGGGGCTTCCTAACCTTCTTGGGATTATCTCGCCTGGCCTGACCCGTGAAGGAAAACAGTGGCATTGCTGCCCAGTTTAGGCAGACTGGTGAGTTGACTGCCAGCCCTTTAAGCATCAACCCTTAGTACTAACACTGCCTTTATGATAAGGTTGCAATGACAGTCTTGCAACTCTGAAAGCACATCTCTCCCCTATTTCCCTTTATAGCCCATGAAACCAGGGAGAACCCCTTCCGACGTGCTTCCCACACTCCCATTCCTTCTGTGGGCTCAGCTGTCTCTTACCTGTCCATTACTAGTCTGTGGCTGCTCCTCCTGTCTCGAGGACATTCTCACAGACCATTACATCGACCCTTGGCCGGTCCTTTCCACCTGGTGCCTGCCCTATGGGTTGGAGCCACATACCAACCGAGGAGCTGCTGTGCACTTGGAAGACTCCACATTGGGGAAGTCTGGCCTCCTGCATCAAGGCAATACATCTTTTTAGGCAAGAGATAGCTATTAACCACTTTGTCTCTTTCTCCTCCCTCTCCCCAAAAGTATGAGAGGGGTTCTGCCACCAACTACATCACCAGAAATAAAGCTCGGAAGAAATTGCAGCTCAGCCTTCCAGACTTTAGGTATGGCAAAGATATTTACTGGTCTGTCCTAAGGAACATTTGCTATATTTATGCAGGGAAGTTGCAGTGATGCTTGGTAGGAATTAAGTAGGAACTGATGAGAAGGGGGTGATGACTCTCTAGGTGTATATGGTGCTTAGCCTTGGTTAATTGAACTGTTTACTGAATTATCTCAGTTTGCAAAATACACAACTATAGAAGAACCACGTGGGCTGTGTTCCCCAACTGGTTGTGCTGAAGCGAAGGTTAGCTGATTCAGTGTATCATGGATGCAAGCTCTGTCAATCAGTGTGCATCAGTGTCATCTAGCCATGATTGTCAAGCCTACCTTGGCATCATACGGGATAGGTGTCTCCTCTCACTTGCCATTTTTGCTGAAAAAGAGGAAGAAAATAATTTCAGAAGAAAATAGTGTTGACAAGAAAAACTAGGGGGATTTTTTTCCATTTCCCCCTTTTTCCCCACATACTCTGCCAGCATAAGTAAGATATGCATGTTATAAAGCCGATGATTGGGTCACTTGGATAAGCTACACAAACATAGCCATAGCCACAGAACAAGTTATAGGGAGAAAACATTAAAGGAGGAGAATTGAAGTGGCAGCGCATTAAAGAAATCCATGAATTTATTGGGCAGCATCGTCTTGCAGAGAACATACAGAATTCATTTTCCTTAAGGGCTTTCTGTCTTACAAGCCAAAGTTTTCAGGAAGTGAGACCGTACCAGCCAAGAGGTTTACCAACTTTAATCATAAGTCGCTTTTTCAGCGCCATCATACCTTCGAACTATCATTAAACAAATGGTTGTAGGTTGAGTACCTGTATGTCCTTCTCAAGCAGAGGAATAGTTGTGAGGCAGGAATAGGATCTCCCTGATTATGGTAGATAGGAATGTCAGGGAGCATTCATACAATTCAAGGAAGCTAGTTTGGGAGAAGGAGCAGTGGAAATTGAATATTTTTTAATCTGTGTACATGACAACTGAGCAGCCATTCTGAACCTGAAATGTTTCAAGCTTGGAGCAGTTTGCATGTTTCTCATAATGTACTGTTTCATCTAGAAATGACTTCTTTCATTTACCTTTGTTAAATTGATACACATTCTGACTGATGGATCTGTGGGTCTGGCTGAAGCATATCTATTCTTATGCACTTGCTTCCTTGGTTTGACTTGCAAGCAAGTTGAGGAAGGTTAAAATGTGGAGACTGAGAAACATTCAGTAAGGATCACATTGTGCTAAGCGATGGTTGAGCTCACACAACATGCTTAGCAAAAGCATGTTAGGGATCCGCAGGATGTGTGAATCCATTGTTGAGACTTTGGGATTAATTTTGGTTGTTGAGTTTTGGTAGCTGCTACCACCCAATGTTAACAAAGGAATGACAAGACTCTGCTTCCTCATCTTTAAATGTGAAGCCATCAAGAACTTAAGGTAGTATATGAGCAAGCTGAGTCCACCTTCTCAACCGTTTTCCTTTTCCAGACGACTCTGCATCCTAAAGGGGATTTATCCCCATGAACCCAAACACAAGAAAAAGGTGAACAAGGGATCAACAGCTGCCCGGACTTTTTACCTCTTGAAAGACATAAAATTTCTTCTCCATGAGCCCATTGTCAATAAATTCCGGGAATATAAGGTATCGTAATTGTGGAGAACATAGGAACTGATAAAAGCAGATGAACCTCTGGGCATAACAATTATTTTGAAAGGGATGAGTTGGGAGTTATTGGCACTTTTCAAAAATTTCTCTTTTGCAATTTGCCTGTAAAATAAGTTATAATGCTTGTTTTTCCTATGTTAATGATTTGATCAATACAGTTGTCACTTACAACCCAGTGTGTCAGTAGTGAAGTTCAGATCATTTGGCCAACTAATTTATTAAAGTTGCTAGCATTCTAGATGAGGAAAATAAACCAACTGGTGTCTGCAAGATACATGAATATTTTTAATACAATCGTAGACTAGTGAAAAAATAGGAAAAAAAATGTGGCCAGTAAGGACAATATAATCAAATCCTACCTATAAAACATGACTAAACTAATCATATATACCCCAAAATAGTGCAACATGATTACCATTACTATGAACACTTTTTAAATGCAATAATGTAATAAATCTAAAAAGCTAAGATAACTTGTGTAATTTAAAATATAAAAGGCACTTGGTTAGTTTAAACAGATTTAGGAAATCACAGAATTAATGAGACTGCTATAAAATATAACCAATCACAGTTAGCAAATCCCATTCATGCTTGTGAACCTCTTTGGGTTTTGGAGGTAACGTTACAGCATTTGAAAACATGTAAGGAACAAAATAATTCTGATTTGATAGCAGATGTTGAAGGTAAAACAGTCTGGATGCCCTGGAAAGTTAATTCTGAGAGACAGAATAATATAATATATTATATATATAATAATATAATAATATAATTTATTTATACCCACCTTTATTATTTTTATAAATAACACAAAGTGTTATTTATAAAAAATATTTAATACACTTTCTTCCTCCTATTTTCTACACAATGACAACCCTGTGGGGTGGGGTGGGCTGAGAGGGAGGGACTGGCTCAAGGGTACCCAACTAGCTTCCATGCCTAAGGCACGACTAGAATTCACTGTCCCCCAGTTACTAGCCTGGTGCCTTAACCACTAGACCAAACTGACTGTGCTTGAATAGTTTTATAGGTTGCAAATATTAAAAAAAAAAATAAGCCAAAACCTCAGTGTGCCCTTGTTTCAGAAGAGGAAGGAAACCCATTGGTGGATGACATGCAAGATGCTAGAATTATGGGCTGGACATTGGGAAGTGCAGGGCTCTAAAATGCTTCTCTCCCCAAGGTGTTTGTCCGCAAACTGCGTAAAGCCTATGGGAAGAGTGAATGGAACACGGTACAGCGGCTGAAAGACAACAAGCCGGCTTATAAATTGGACCACATTGTCAAAGAGAGGTAAGAGTTGAAAGGCACTGGAGATCAGTACTCTGTCAAAATTTTGGAGGTGAGAATGAACTCCCAGCATGGGAATTGGTAGCATTGTATATGTATAAAAAGTTCTGTTTAGATTTGACTGAGCACCCAGTCAATTATGGTTTGTTCAGTAAAATCTGGCTAAGCAAAGTTGTGTAACAGGAACTGAATAGTCACTTTTACAGGTAGTATTTGACTTACAACTGGTCGCTTAGCGACCATTCAGAGCTACAAAAGACTTACCTGGGGGCTACTTACGACTCAGATTCAAAATGCCAATGGCCACCCCTCCTACACTTAGTCACATGACCAAACTTGGGTGCTTGGTACCACAGCCACATTTATGGCTGTTTTGCAGCGTTGCATGGTCATGTGACCATGTTTTACAATGGCTTTGCTGAAAACTGGCAATTCTAGTTTTCAGCAAAGCCATGCCCATAACAAACCTAGGGGTTTGCTTAATGACCACCACCAAAAAGGTCATAAAATCAGGGCAGTCGCGTGACCAACCTGTTTTATGACCATTTACAACTTCAGGTTTTATTATGGTTGTAAGTCAAGGACCCTTACCTATATATTGACTGAGCTTTTTCTAGCTTTTTCATTTGGCCTGAACATGTTGTGCTGAATTATCCTATTTCTGGATTTGGCATGATGCATTAAGCCAGAAGTTAAGGGAACAGACTGAACCTGTGCTTGCTCTAAGCCACAAAAAAGTTAATGTTAGTAAAGTTCAGCTTCAGCAAATACAGCTGCTTGCTAGTTAACTGACTCGGTTCATACTATGAGCCCAGTCTTGGAGATCTAAAAACCTTCTCTCAGAAGGGAAGCCAGAACATCTTTCCACCCAGGAGCAAGAGGCACTAATCCAAGGAGCAGATGAGACTGGTTGAAGCGGTAATATCAGGAAATTATCACATTGCCTGTGATTTCTCTCACATAAATATTAGGGAGACAGACCTGTCCAAAAAGAGCCTCTGGGAGTGAAATTAGCATTGGTCTAGGGCGCGGTGGACAAGCGGTTAAGATGCTGGGCTTGTCAGCCGGAAGGTCAGCAGCACAAGGTCAAGACCCAGGCACTGCATAATGGGGTGAGCTCCCGTTGCCTGCCAACCTAGCAGTTCGAAAGCATGCAAAATGCAAGTAGATAAATAGGCACCGCCTAAATTGGTGGGAAGGTAGCAGCGTTCCATGTGCCTCAGCATATAGTGCTGGCCACATGACCACAGAACACTGGCTCTTTGGCTATGAAACCGAGATGAGCACTGCCTCCCAAAGTTGTACATGACTGAAAGAGGAAACCTTTATCATTTTAGTTTGGACAAAGAACTCCAGGTAAGAAAACTACAAAGATGGTGTTGATGATGTCTTCTCCAATGGCTGCAGATACCCAACCTTTGTGGATGCCCTGCGAGATTTGGACGATGCACTCTCCATGTGCATCCTTTTTTCCACCTTCCCACGCACCGGCAAGTGTCACGTCCAGATTATCCAACTCTGTCGTCGTCTTGCGGTGGAGTTTCTCAACTACATCATTGCCTCACGCAGTCTACGCAAGGTGAGTTGGGAAGGCCTGTCGGAGATGCAAATGCTGCTTGATTTCCCTTGGATCAGTATGTGACAAGAGAATAAGTCATCGAAGGAGCTGCTGGTCATTTCTTTCCTGTCTGTAATTTTGGGCTCCTGAGTTGATTTTCAGGCTGAGTTTGTTTTCCGCGCTTTTCCACAGGTCTTTCTCTCCATTAAAGGCATCTATTATCAGGCCAACGTGATGGGGCAGCTTGTCACCTGGATAACTCCATATGCCTTTTCCCACAATGTGAGTATCAATTGTTTAATGTGTTGGACAAGGATAAGCATCCCGTTGCACTTTCTCACTTCTCAGGACTCTCTCCTTAAGGAAAAAATGCACCCAGTTCATTCAGGATCAAAGGATGAGTGCAGGCAAGCATGGCCAAAAGAACAATGTGCAGAATTTTAATTATTTTATTTTATTTTTCATGTTTTAAACCTCCCATCTCTCTCAGAGAATTAATGTTGCATGTATGAAATTTGCAATTGGATCCTAGAAACATTTTTGCTCCTGTCACACCTGATGCATGAGATGAGGGAGTCACTCATTCTTCCATCCTTCACTTCAGCCTTTGTGGATGTTTTTCTGCATCATTTTGCAAACTGAGCCACAAGAGTTAGTTAGGAAGGGGCAGATTGCAGTGGATATACAATGGGGAGTGCTGATGGAAGAAGCTTACAACAAAATGCAAAGCGCATACCATTTTTCCTTCATCCGTAGCCTGCTCCAGTCCTGGTGACCAATTCCTTCCTGTTCTTTGCACACTGAACCCTTGTGCTTAGCTGTTCTCATTGGAAGAAAATAATTAACTTTTTTAAAAAACAAGGTGAAAATGACAACAATTAACCTCAAGCGTGGAGTTCATTTTTGGAAGCTGATTTGTAGCCCGTTGCTTGGACATAGGCTAATTCCCTTAATTTATTGGTAAAAGTTCCTCTCATTTTTTAAAAACTTTATATTTTTTCTTAATTATTATTACCAACCCAGGCATCCTGTGCCTGAACATCCTTGTTCCTATTTATTGTAATGTTATAAATCTTGATATATTGTATTATTTCAATGCAGTAATATTTATGTAACGTTCTGTTATGTAGAAAGCTTGAAGTACTGAAAATAAGAAAATAAAAATTCTATCAACATGAATAACGCCTTAGGATCTCAATATTGCAAGTGTATTTTATACAGGTGGACAACACACTCATGCACCCTGGGTCTTGTGACTCCATTTTGTCTGCTAAGTGAAATAAACAGCCCTCTTGTGATTTAGAGCAGTGACAAACTTCCTTACTGGAAAATCAGGTTCATAACTTTTTGGTCTTGTGATAGGTGACCTAGAAAGCAGACCATTCTATTCTCCTAATTCATGAGATGCCAAGAATGTTAATCCTGGGGGGAATTGTGTTTTGGGCTAGTCATAGACATACATGTGTCCCAATTGACTAACCAACGTGTGCAAGAGGGATGGCAGTTTTTTGCAGTTGCACATTGCCAACATTTCTGAGAAACCTATCAAACTTCCAACCTGATCTGGGAAGGAAAACTTTGAACAAGTGAAATAGGACATGTTTCCCCTAGTACTATAAAGGTGAGAACTTACTGAGGCAGATGTTATCTTTACATGTTGGGTGCATTTGTTTGTTTATTCATGTATTTATTTAATGTATATATTGCCTGACTGCCAGTGACTTTGAACATGCTCACATTATAGTCAGGTAGGCTGCCCTGTAAACATGGACAAAGTTTTGCCTGGTGAAATTGGCAACCTAAGATAATACAGTGGTAAATTATTAATACTGGCTGTACTACAATTTTCTTTTTAATATTTTTATTAAAATATTAATAAATATAGCTTTTTTTAGCTTTAATATTAAGCATGATCCAACACTTCCTATCTTTTTTAATACTCCTGTTTACAAGAAAATAGAACTGAAAATTATTGTCTAAGTTTGTGCAAATTGATGAACTGACTTCCTGTCTTTCAGCACCCAACAGATGTGGATTATAGGGTAATGGCTACTTTTACTGAATTCTACACTACCCTTCTTGGCTTTGTCAATTTTCGCCTCTACCAGTCTCTCAACTTACACTATCCTCCAAAGGTGAGTGAGATAGACAAGCAACTGAGAAGCCTACTGCCCTTCTTACAGACAGTTTCCCCAGATAGAGAACCACAGAGATAACCTTGGAAAAACTATGCCAAGGCTGTTGGCAAAGCATGAATGCAGCCCCAGAAAGGAAGAAGGGGTTAGAAAGAAATGCAAAGTGACCCAGCTTGACCTAGCTGCAAGGATCCTTCAGTGTTGTCCTGTAATGGGCTGCGAGACTAACCACAACCTAGATAATGGTCTGATAAGATAAATCTGAGTCCAAAGGAGGGATGGTAGTAGAGTAACTATCTCAAGAGAAATCTTAGCTCTCTGGAGTATAAGGTAGGGGAAGGAGGAAGTGTTTTCAGACTGGCAAGATTCTGTTACTGTCACCTTACAATAAAGGTAGTATGTAGTACTCATGGTTTGGATTTCCTGCCCGGACTACTTCAAAGGGCTGATATCTCCCATATCTGTGTTCAATTTTTTTAGATTGAAGGCTACTCTTCAGTAGAGATGAAGCCAGAGGATGGAGAAGCCTATGCCTTGGACTCAGAGAGCACCTTGGAGGTGAGAATCTTGTGCTTCCAAATTTCCTCCACATCTCTCCTCAACAGCCTATATTGGTGCATCTCAACCATAATGGCTTGTAGATGGGAGTTGAAGTCCACCCATCTGCAAGCTGCCATGGTTGAGAAACACCGCTCCACATTAACTGCATATCAAATCTCCATTAAGTAATAGCTCTTTTCCTTCCCTTAGAAACTGTCGGCTCTCAGCACCAGCTTGGCTCGAGTCGTTGCTCCAAACATAGAGGATGAAGCTGAAGTGGATGAGTTTCCTATGGAAGGAGTGAGTGATCCAGGGGGGAACGTCTTTCTTTTGGATGCCCTTATTTTGGAGGTCAAAAGATAATACAGTTTGATCTTAAATTCTTATTTATGGGGACCTCCCTTAACCTTCTGAATATCTTATAAAGCAAAACAGGACATTGTTTAATTTTATTTTGCTGTGTGTGGCAGGAAAAGACAGGGGACCTTTGGGATGCTCTCCCCTTGGACAAGAGCTCTTGTCACCCTGTTTCATTTCTGAAGTCCAGCTTGGTCCTTCAACCGTTTCCCTACGGTTTCATAGAGTGAGTCTTCCAAGGTGGCCAAGAGGGGGCTGATGGAGCTTTTTTCTCTACTAGGAGACCGCAGAACAAGAGGAGGCCAGGCGGAGGGAGGAAGAGGACTTGGAGAAGCAAAAAAAGCTCTTTGAAGGACTGCAGTTCTTCCTCAATAGAGAGGTGCCTCGAGAACCCTTAGCTTTTGTCATCAGGTGTGTAAGTCTTAGCCTTTGGTACTCTGGCTCTGTCTAGCATTCAGGCAACCATTGGATTGTTGCTGGCTTGCTATGTAGCACTCTGACTGGTGGGCCATGCTTAAGTCCTTGAGGTAGCAGATGGAGCCTCCTGCTAGGACCGCCACTAGGACACTATGGAGGTATCTTGGCCAAGTACAGAATGCTTGACAAAGAATGAAACTTCTCCTGGGGAGACTGTGAATAAGTTGTCTTCCCCCTCTGGCTAGCTAGAAGTAAGATGGTCCTCAATTTTTGCTTTGTTTCTGATGACTCCATGGACTCAACCACACAGCCTGGGAAGGCTATCTCATTGCTTTCTCCTGAGATGCTTTTCAAGTTGCCAGGTGACCCAATGTCCTGTGCTTTCCAAATGGTCTCCTTTCCAAATACTAACCAGGCTCAACTCTGTTCAACTTTTGAGGTCAATAGGATACTACCATTGACTGAGACCTAGATAACTACCCTCTTCTATGGATAACTCAAATTTGATCTCCTGCTGAATCAATTTAAAAAACAATAAAAAGATGATACTACAAGGACCATAATAATGATGGCGAGCATCTCCAAGAGGTACTGATGGCCCAGTTAAGGTTATTTAATTCCAGGGTTACTCAACAGGTTTTCTTATTGTTCCAAAGCCAGATCCTGCTTGTGTTTGTTGGCCAAGTGAGGTAGAAACCTATTTTGACCAATCAAAATAGATTGTTCAGAGACTCAATTAGAGGGCAGATGACCATCACAGACATCAAGGAGCCCATCCTCAAAATAATTTGTCCAGGAGGCTGGATTCTAGCGCAGCACTACCAGATCCTGCCATCTGCCTTTGCGTTTCAGTGGTAAATCTTAGCACGGTTATAAGGTTTTATAATTAAAGTGAAAGTTGAACTGTCAAAGTTCAGCTGTCAATTTGCCTCATGGCTTAATTATAGCTTGTTTAGTCACAGTTGCTGAATTCAAATTGCACTTGAGCAATCAGCGATTGCAAAGCACACTGTTTAATAATGGGGCGTTGTCACATGCTGCATCTTTAATTATTGCATTGACAGGGTTAATACTATCAGATTTGTTGGGTTTAATGAAGCTTAGCAGGTTGATGTTTAATAAATGAAAGCCCAAATGAAGTAAATTTCAGAGATTGGAAGCTAAGCAGGGTTGAGTATGGTTATATTTACATGGGAAATAACCAGAAAGTTCCAAAGTTTTAGGCTAGGCTGCAAAGGAGAAAGAAAGTCAGTTATTGCCAGAAGTCAACAATAGTTTATTTCCGTTGCTACGAGTAATACAACTATATCTGTGAAGCTCCCCTGAGTCAGAGTAGACTTAATTTTTTTCAAGATGAGTTCTGTGTTTGCTTTGATATTTAAATTGATACCCAATTCTTGAAATAAATTTAAACTGATTTAATGTGGGCTAACTGTATCAATGAGATTTTATTGCTTCTCTAAAGCTAGAAGAATCCATTTAATATGGTGTCTTTCAGTGACTAACACTTAATGAACAAAGTAACATCAAACAAACATAGTCTGTAGCTACATGATAAAGGGGTCCAGCTGCTCATAAAAAATAGAAGTTCCATGGAGATTAAAGTCATTGCTTGGCTCGTGAAATAAAATATTCAGATTCAAAAAAGTGAAGCTTTAGCTAGAATTTTTGATCATTTGTGTACTGGCTGTCAAATTTTCAAGCTTTATTTTTTTTCCCAATGTTCTTAAAAAATAATTTGCTGTAAGCAGAGAGCAATGCCTATCTTATTGTTTCATTTTGACCCACTGATAATAAAATATGATAAGGCTCACTGTAATTTTCCAGCAGATGGTTACTCCTTGGCTTTTAAAGCTATTTAAACAAATGCATATTGTTCCTATTTCCATTTCCTTAGAAAGCAAATATAAGAATGGCAGGATTGGAAGAGCAATGGCTGGAATCAAAGTTGAACACTAACCATTTGAAATCTGAAGCACATAAAACTTGGTGAAGTTTCGATCTTACCATCACAAGTGCTATCTTAATATTTTTACTATATCCCACAGACAACCCTGAGAACAACACTTTCAAAGCCAAACATTAAATCATCTTAGAAGTGCTCATTATAAAAGTAAAAATTAAAAATCTGGCAGTAGAAGCTGTAGCTTTATTTGCAGGACCAGGTTCAGGTTAAAGAACTGTTGTGTGCTGGAGCAATAAAGAGATTACAGTAATTTTATGGAGGGAGGCAGCAATAGACTTAGTCAAGGTCACAAAGGTT
>JANHZU010003103.1:148597-165057 GCA_032468055.1 Acrochordus granulatus | reverse complement strand
TGTTTAAAAAAATTTAAACTGGGGGACGTGGGGTGGGTGGGGAAGCCGAGACAAAATAAGGGGAGAAAGAGAGGTAAGGGAGGAGGGGGAAAAAGTGAGGCGGAGGAAGGAGTGGGGAAGCGGGAGGAAGAAAGAAAGGAGGGGAGAGCGGAGCGGGGAGGGGAGGAGGGGGAGCGCGGGGAGGAGGCGGGGGAGAGGAGCGGGATTCAGGGAGAGTGCCTCTGTGGCCCTCCGAGTCCCCTCCCCGACTTGTCTCTCCGGCGATAGTCGGGCGCTCGCAGTTCGAGGAGAAGCGGCCACCTGGGCCGAGCAGGGCTGTAACTGCCGCGGCGTTCTCACGCGCTCCCCGCTGAAGAGTCCGGGCGCGCGGTCGGCCAGGCTCCGTCAGGAGTTGCTCGCCGAGTCGCTTCTCCCGCTCCCCTGCCGCCCCCCCGCCCGCTTTCCCGCTCTCGCCCGCTCGTTCGCCGGCGCGCGCTCAGCGCGGACACCTCGGGCGCTCGCGGCTCGGAGGCAGGGAAGGGGCTCGCCCCGCGCTCTCCGGCGACCTCTTCCAGCCCAAACGCTCCAGCGGGGAAGGGAGGGCGGCGAGGTATGTATCTGTTTGTGTTTACGCGCGTGTGGCTTTTGTGTGTGCGCGTACACGTCCAGGCCTCGTAGAGAGCCGGAGAAGCTGAACCAATCGAGAGGAAGAACTTGAGGCTCGGGCTGGAGGTTGAGCCGGGCGGAGGGCGGGTGCTGGGGTACTAGTGAATTCCGCCCCTGGGTCTGCCAGCGTGGGATCAGCTAGGAATAAGCAGAGATGGCCAGTGCCGATTCATAGGGCCCCTCGGCTGAGGGCATTCCCCACTCCGTCTGCCCCACTCTGAGGAAAGGAAGGCAGAGCAGCGACGGGCCGAAGTAGCGCGATGGTACACTTTCTGCCATGGGGGAGGAAGTACTGTACCGAGTTTGCAACCTTGTTCCTTCTTCTCTCTCTACGGATGGCAGCTAGGCCAGGTGAGCTCTACCTTTCTCCAGGACTGGGCAAAAAGGAGGAGTACAAACAGAAGAATAGACAGCTTCTCTAAAGCTGTCGACCTCTCCTCTTCTTTCCTCCACACTTTCTCTGGAACCACATTTCCAGCAGACATCTGATAGAGATGCATCAACAGGTAGAAGATTTGCAGATGTCAGTGGGACTGAAGACTTGCTCCTCCGGTATTTCATTCTGAGAAGAATAAGGGATAAAGGGGCAGATCTTGCTTCCTTGATGTTCCCCAATAACCAAAATAATAGCATTCACAAATGAGGATTACAAAGAGCAGATGGTTTACATGCGTTTTCACTCAGGTGTCTACCTGTTTCCTTATTTTCTGGATGAGAAATACATAAACTGGTTAATCCACAGTTAGATCTATAGTTTTGTACCAAAGCTTCAAAAAGAACCAGACTACTACTAGATAGCAGCAAAAAAGGTGGCATCCTCACCATCACTGCTGCTATCTAGTGGTTATATGGTTTTTTGAGGCCCAGATATAAATCCTTATCACTGATACATCCATTATTGGCTCTTTATTGAAAACCTTCCAGATGGTTGTTCGTGCTAACAGATACCTAATGGATAAGTTTGAAAGGCTGGTCTATTAACATTATGTGCTCTTTCCATGAAATCCCTACCATATTTCCTTGCTTATATTTTTTTTTAATCTCTCCTCTTCCTCTTAAGACTTTACAATGAAAAAAAATACACTCACTCAACTTAATCCCCGTAGTCAGAGACCTGACTTGTATTTTGAACAAGCTACTTCCCATAACTCGCTAATACATCTCTATTCATACTTTTAGCATTTAGAGAAATTGATCAAGTTTGGACCACTTCTCTTTTGCTGTTCACAGAAAGAAGATGACATGGCAGAAATAATTGTACTCTTTCTTTGGAAAATTTGATAGGCATAATTGAAATCAAGATTCCAAAAGACTGTTGTCTTGTGTGCAGATTCTTTCTGGGTAGTTTGTTTCTATTCTTTTTTTTTACGCCCCAGCACCTAGAAAGTTTTCAGGTTTTTGCTCCTTTGCATTATATAAAAAGAACACAAGTGAGTAGAACAATTGTTCTTTCTCTGGATAATGCATCCTTGTCCTTAAAAACTTGTCTCCAAGAAAGAAAGGATGGGTAAGCAACTGGAGATATACTTTTCTTTGCTGTCTCAACTCTTGATTTCACAAGTAAGTGAGCTACAGCTGCCTTGCACTATCATACTCTGTGAGGAAGGGATAAACATTACTGAACATGGTACAAACAAGGGAACAGATCAGGCAGTGGTGCTATAAATAATCATAAATTATATTTTTATTTATAATATAAGATATAATTTATAATATTACAGAAATACTATATCTAACATTGGTTGTTACTACTTCTTGTATATCACTATTGAACTATTGATTCAGAAAAAGTTGTAATTAAAAATAACCTCAATAAAAAAAGAAAAGTGGTCTAATAATGCTAGAATCATTAGTCTGTATTTTTCCAGTGATAAAACTTACAAAATATTAACTACATGCAATTATAACAAATATACAAAGTTGAATACTTATTTGAAACATTTTATCATCCACATTTCAGCAAAAAGTGAATTCCAGAATGGTATACAAAGATAAAGCATCAATTGTCTGGTGTACATAAATCTGTGCCCACTTGTAGGCCTTGGGGCATTACAGAAGTAAGCTGGAGAGATATGTCTCTGTATCTGCTGGATCCAAAGTGCTTTTGGACCCAAGATTGGTCTCAGCATGTAAACCTGTCCATGCTCCATGCTGTTCATTTTTTCATCCTGTTACAATTTCCCACTTATCTTGCACTATGTCATCGTCTCAGAATTATAGATTTGTTAATTTTCTAGTTATTATTTGAAAGTAAATTCTCTGTATTGACTACTATTTAAACAAAATCCTGATAACTTATAACTATATTTACAGTATAGAACTATATTTTAATGTGCCACTGTTTAGGTATGGACAGAGACATATTAGTTCATTCTATAATCTCATATTTTCAGATGTTTTTTTCTATACCATAACATAGGAAAAGTCAGCTTTCATAGGTATAGCAATACTTGCTCCTCTGACAGCTCAAGGTAGAACTCCCATTGACCATTTTGTTTCTTTTTGAACTGATGTTACTGTTTTCTAAACAATTTTAGCTACTCCAAATCCATGTTTTATATTACATGTTGTATCCAAAACTGTCATCAAAGTCTGCATCCTTAAAAAAAATATTTGGGAAGTACGACCCTCATAATTTTATGTATCACAAAGCAGTGGTCAAGAGCTCATCCTTGTCAAAGTTTTAAACAACAAAATCATCCTAGCTGTCCATATGTGCAAAACTAAATGCATAATATGTATTATACATTTTGATGAGACGGCTATTACAAATTTGGAGCCAAAACTAAAGTGCAAATAAATATTAATTTACTGTAATATTTTACCATTGTGAACTAGTACCACTCAGATCTTCATCAAGTAGCAAACAGATTATCAGATAATTTATAATGATATTTGGAATACGTTCTGGTTTTTCATTCTTCTCATAAGAAATGTGAGCTATTCTTTTAAATCAATTTTTGTTGTAAGAATAGGGCATTCAATTCTCTGTATAACATTTAAACTATTTTTATGGCATTAAGTATGTTTAGATTTAAACAACGTTTGCATAATGGGAAATTATATAAATTAGATATACTGTATTACATTTGATTTGCCTTAGAAATATCAGCTATTTTCACAAACTTGTGGCATGTAAACATTTTTAAAAACATCTTTGGATAGTTTCATCTTTGGGAAAGGATTTTTCTCTTGAAGGTAATTTAAACTAATGTTTATTTATCTTGTAATTTTATATAAGATCATGAAGGATAAAAAAAATAACCAAAAGCAATTTACCAAAAACTGTAATCCAAAAACGTGTAGCCTCAGAGGTAGTATAAACAGCCATATTTCTTTCAAATAACAAGCTAATGGAATTCATACATTATACTCTGCTTTATTTAATCACTCAGAATTTGCTTGATTCGTTCAAAATGCTAAGGAATAAACCAGAGTGTATAAGCCTCAGTGGTCAAGTTCACACAATATATTAAGCCCAAATCATTAATTCTGCAAACTAAGGTACAGAATAGTGGCAGGTTTCATCACAGAAGTAGTTTCCACATGAGTCCTACAACTGAGTCTGTAGCCTCTATCCTTCAACAACCCTGTAATATGTTAGATTAATTGTCTATAAATTGGAAGCTAAAAGTAGGATACAATATAGGACAATTAAAAAACATCATTTAACTAGCTAATGTGATTTTGAGCACTTTCCATTGAACATTTTTAACGCAGGCCTTTATGATTAAATAAAGATACGTTGATTTGCAAACCTAAAAGCATGAGCCTTTTAACAGCTGTTTACTTGTAAGATCTTGTGGATTTTAATATTGTTTGTCTTGGTTTTATTCATATTTGATTTACCTGATGTCACTGTCATTTTAGAAAAGTGATTTATAAACAAACTAATAAACAGCATAGGCTTCTCTGTAAATAAGTCCCATTGAACAAATTTTATTAAGTGAACTATGGACTATAAATATTTAGTCAGGTTTTTAACTGAAAGAAAGGAAAATTATTTTTTATTGCTCTCCCAAATTTAAAGTTAATTTTTAATTTAATATCTGTATAATATCATCAAATTACTCCATACATAAATGACTGCTATATATTACAGCACATCATGCAAAATGCCAGGCTGGGTGAATCACAAGCCAAAATTGAGATTGCCAGGAGAAATATCAACCTCAGATATGCAGATGATTTAATGACAGAAAGTGAAGAAGAACTAAAGAGTCTCTTGATGAGGGTGAAAGAAGAGAGGGCAAAAGCTGGTTTGAAACTCAACATGAAAAAAAACTAAGATCATGCCACTTCCTGGCAAACAGAAGGGAAAGAAATGGAAGCAGTGACAGATTTTACCTTCTTGGGCTCCAAGAATTTCAGATGGTGACTGCAGCCATGAAATTAAAAGACTCTTGCTCCTTGGAGGAAAGCTTATAGCAAACCTAGACAGCATATGAAAAAGCAGAGACATCACCTTGCCAACAAAGGTACAGATAATCAAGGCTATTGTTTTCCCAGTAGTGATATATGGCTGTGACCATATTGGAAGGAAATATATGGCTGTGACCAATTGGACCAAAAGGAAGGCTGAGAGCCAAAGAATTGATGCCTTTAAATTGTGGTGCTGGAAAAGACTCTTGAGAGTCCCTTGGACTGCAAGGAGATCAAACCAGTCAATCCTAAAGAAAATCAACCCTGACTGTTCATTGAAAGGACAAATACTAAAGCTGATGGCCACCTAGTACGAAGAAAGGACTCCTTGGAAAAGATCCTGATGCTGGGAAAGACTGAAGGCAAAAGGAGAAGGGGACAACAGAGGATGAGATGGTTAGATAGCACTGAGATGCAATGGGTGTGGATTTGGGAGGCAATGAAGGATAGGGAGATCTGGCATGGAACAGTCCATAGGGTCACGAAGAATCAGACACGACTGAGCAGTTGAACAAAAAATATTATAGATATCACATAATTTGTTGAAAGATTGTGTTTTGGTTCCCATCTCAGAGTATATTATCTTTTTGTGCCTTAGTAAGATGTATCAACCAAGCCATTGTGGTTGTATAAACTATGGTTAGTAGCTATATGTGAACCTAAACTATACCTTGGAGGTAGGTTCAAAAAATACTCTTGCCCTAAAGAGAAAATGGAAAGAGTTTGGTTGGATGGAAATGGTAAGAACTATGTTGTCAAGTCCAATCTGTGTAACACATCAGATGTTCTCTGTTATTGTACGGATCCCTAGAAACAAAGTAAAAGATTCCTAACCCAATCCTGCTGTCCTGCAAGAGGCACCTGATGATATGGCTCCAGTCTATGAAAGGGTAGGCAGCCACTGTCAGAGATGCTTTTATTTACATTAAAGTTTTTCTTTCCTTGCCATGCCCATCATTTATTAGGGATTTAATGCTTGTTTTTTAATTCTTGTATGACTGTCAGAATCACTGACAAATAGCAATCCTGGAAATTAACATAATGAATAAATTAAAAATAAATTACGATTGCCAGGCGTCATTTGCAGATTCAGTTCTTGCAGTACCCAGACCTCTAAATTTTAAATAATGTTTTCAGTTCTGGTTTATTCAACAAATTATGATTAACAAATTATAATTTAGATAAATATGGAAATCCAGAATAATTATAACAATAACAGACATGAATCTAGTGATTCCATTTTGAAGTCCTATCTTCCATAATTTTTATTTATCTAAAATTGTAATATTAGATAATAGTGTCCTTTTCCCTTACATGTGTATTTCTGCTTCTCCCCTCTCTGTTTGGCTATTTTTATTTGATTTTCTGGGTTTTAACTTTTTTTATCTGTTGTATTTTATGTTTTTATTGTAAGCTGTTGAGAGTCATTTCTGAGTTCAGCAGCATATAAATTTAATCAATTCCATAAAATTAAATGGATACTGCATGAATCAGTAGTAATTAAACAAGTAGACACAGTTAATTTCTTTGGATAATTCTGAATCTAATTTTGAAAAGGAATGCTTTTTCTCTTTTGGCTTCCTTCACTGCAATAGGAGATATAAAAATTGAATTCTGCTTTAATTACCTTTTGCCTCTTTTCTTTATAGAAACATTCTTCAACTACTTCAGCATTTTCTTATCCTTCCCTACATTTATATAAATCTGCAATATTTTTAGAAGAATTGTTTGCATAGATATATATAATGACTTTATAACATCTGATCCTTTATTCTCTGACTCTTTAAATAAATCCTGAACTGAATTTGCTTTTTTATTACTGCAGCAAAATAAATTGACAATTTTATTGTGCTTTTAAGTGCTGTTTCAATATCTTTTCTCTGATAAGTTATAGCTAATTTAGAACCCAAGAATCAGAATGTTTATTTCTTTATTTTATACAAATAAAATAAACTGTTAGATGTAAAAAGAAATTATGAAATATACAAAACAATTATCACTGAAACAATGAGTAGTATACGATGTATTTTTACAATCAATAAAATTCTAATTATTAAACTGTCAGTAATAAATGTAAGTTCAAACAGGAAATATATTTACTCATATGGGAGATAACATTTACAAATTCTGCTGATTTAAAAGTTCAAATAATTAAAGTGGGATATAGAAAATGAAACCCCTTTTTTTCCTTCATGGGGTACTCAGACATTTTGTTTTCCACAGGGATATTCCCACGGATTCAGAAACAATAGATTGTACAAAAAATGTAGACCCCACCTTATAAAAGGAAATTGCCACAGTCTTAATAACAGCAAAAGCTCTTCTGTCAAAGAAGTTTAAGTATCTGTCAGGCAATTCTCTAGTGCATGTTTAAACATAAACAGCTTGTACTATTTTTACTTCTACCAGTAGAGATACATCTTGTAGGATAGCATGTTGCTTCGCCTTTTAAACTCCGTTTATTTCTCCCGGTGATTCAAATTGAGCAAAGTATTCTTGAATTAATCTTACCAAATCCAAACAGTAGCTTAGATCAATTATATATGCTTCTGGAAACAATTTTTAGGAAATTGCTCAGCTACTTTATAATCTTATTGTTATAATACATACACTTTTGTTCTGTTACAATTTGAGATTTCATTTTATTTGAGATTTTACTGTTCTCAAAAATTGTATATTCAGGCAATTTTCTTCTTCCTCCTAGTTGAAAGACTGAATTAGTACCATTACTAGTACCTTCAAGATTCAATTTCAGCAACATCTTACTCATTTCTGTAATTAGATGATCATCTCCAATGCGATAGCTTTACTAGTGCCAGAAAATTTGCTGAAAAATATTGGCAAAAGAAATTTGACAGAAATTCTCAGGAACTCCACATAGGTAGAAACACAAAAGCTTCTTTCTTAGGGTGTAAAACACCAACAAAATTTCAAGGCTGTCTGCAGCACAGTCTTACTTTAGACAGATGCTAGAAAGAGAAATATTGCACCTTGCTTTTTTACTGGTTCTACTTTCCAAGGAGCTCTGATTGGTTGTAATTCCCCGATGAATATAATTCAAAGGCATACCTGGATTGATTTTGTGCATTTAAAACAGCCCTTTGTTCTGATGATTTTCATCAACATTTGAACTGAAATGTATGCCCTGAGGCCCAATCAATACAACCTGGAAACATTCTGTAGAAACAAGGAATGGAGTTCAAGTTTCAGGTAGATGAAGCAATGATGTAGGATGGTATAATTCTGCCCCTCCTTCAGAATTCCATTTGTTTTCATTCCTGAAAGGTTTATTAGTTCTGGTTCATTTGTTTGCGTTGGTTTGATTTCATATCTTAATCTTTTGACTTGTTTTCTTATTCATTGTACTCTTTGTGTATGTACAGTATACATGTGGTGTGTGCTTTTATTTTAAAAATGCTTGATCACCACTTCTGCGATTATAAGCAAGCAAAGGTACGCCAGTTACTTCTTCTTGTAGGCAATGTTTTGTTTCTCGAAATATTCAATACAGAATTGTTCAGAGAGAATGTTGATGAAGTATCTATTAGTGTGTGAGTGAGTGAGAGAGAGAGAGAGAACCCTTCCTTTTCAAATGCCCTCAAATGATGCTATGTTGCTATGTGATAGGAAAACTAAAATAACCATCAGGAACAGGAACAAATGGTTCCCTGATACCAGCAAATGGCATCAGCCCATGTCTTCTGCAGTGGCATGAATGGAACAGAGAGACAAAAATGGGAATTCCAAAACCGATTCCCTACATATTCCTCTTGCTTCATCAGAACAAACTAAATTCTGATGGAAATTTAATTTACTTCAGTTTTTATTTTACTCCAAAGTAACACACTAATAAAAATTCAGGGAAGATCTAAATCATCCTTATACAAGATTTAAATCCTAACAGACCTCCTCCTGACGTTAAAAGGAAATACGCTTGTTCCCCATTTACTGTTACATCTTCTCATCTCTTGTTTCATTAGTATCACATATTTGGATAGCACTGAGCCAGAAAATGGAATTTCAGGAACATCTTGCTAAGGGAAAGGTTTTCTGCTTCTACTTCTCTTTTTCCTCCTCTTTTTCCTTTTCTTTATCCTCCTCTTTCTTCTTCTCCTCCTTCTCATCTTTCCCCTTTTCCTCCTCCTCCATTCCTTCTCCTCCTTTTCCTTTTCCCCATTCTCTCCTCCTCCTCTGTTTTTAATGGAATAATAAATACATGTTCCCAACTTATATCCCACTAATTTTCTTTGGAGTCCAGTGAATAAAATATTCTTGTGAATACTTCTCCTTGCGCAGATGTTTAAGAGGGTCCTTCCATTTCCCTAATGCATGGCTCATTTTCAACTGAATGGAATTTCCTTCCCTCTCTGTCTCCTAAAAATTAGCTTCTTTGTCCTTGTCTTCTTATCTGTTTGCACTGACGGCAATCAATCTTCATTAATTGATTGTGGTACATCATTAACTTGTCTTCTGGCAAACCACTAAGCCCTCTAAGAACTGAAGCAGATCAATCAAGTTGCAGTATTTCAACAGTTGTGTCCATAATAGAAGTCATAGGAAACTGTTAAATCAGAGCATTGGCCTATCTCAAGCAAAACCTCAGTTGCACCATCCTTTTTATTACTGAAGAAACACTAAGAAACCCATGTGAGGCCCAGAAGCACAGGGGTATGCAGGGAGCAGCAAAGAGAGCAAGTAACAATTTGTGTGTGATAATACCAACATACCAATTTTTACACCTTGCACCATCATGTAATTTGTGCAGTGGTGCCAACACGTGCAGGTCACTATTTGGACTTCATTATGATGCCACTACCCAGGAAGAATTCTTGAAAAGTAATGCCAGTTCATCAATTATGAGCTTAAAAGAAAGGAAGTCAAATGGGGAAAAGAGTCTTGTGGGAGTCACAATCTGTGCAAGAATTATAGTATATCTTATATCTGTTGCAACCATCATAAAAAAAGCCAGCAGTAATTTTCCCTTAAGAGGATCTATATGTGACCTGCAACATGTCAAGGGAATAGCTAAGATACGCACTGCAGGATTTTAATACGTTCCTTCATCTCCACCACCACCATCACCACCACCCCATTTCTCAGTCAATATATCTTATCTTTTCTCCTGTAATGAGTGTGCCAATGAAAGAAGTAACAAGGCCCCAAAGTAAAGTAAGAATATGGAGAACAATACAAATAATGGAGTATGTAAAATATGAAGTATAACAATATAAACTGTGGAGTACTAAGCAATTTATAAAGTAGGAATGGATCCCACTGGCTTGATACGTTACATTCTGTAAATGTAATCCGTGTTTCTCCTCCTGGAGTGAACCATAAGTTCCTGATGACATCAATCACTACTGGACTTTCATTACAGATCTATTTTCATGACTAGAAACCATTGGTTTCCACACTAAGGAGAGGGCCAAGAGGTTCCTGCAAAGAATTACTTACTAAAGAAAGGGTGAAGGATTATAGGGCTCATGTCTGAAACTACACCAGTGGTGCCATGCATAAATATTGTTCTACATTCCCCTTTCCACTACCAATTCTTCAGATGGATAAAAGAGAACTTGATATTTCTTGGGGGGGAAATAGAACTTTGATGCAACGTATGTTGGCTGAAAACATAGTATTCTTTCATTGCCTGGAATGATGACGCACTTAAAAATATCAAAGGGATGAACAGATGTGCTGCAGAAAACAACCTCTTCCCCCTCCTCCGACAATGAAGCAGACCCCAAAACATCACCAAAAGAAATTCTTCAGGAATTTTCAAGCACTCTGAGGTTACATAGAAAAGCAGAAGCTTTTGAAAAGGTTTTGGCATAGCTTTAGAATGGACTTAGGAGTCCCACCAGTGCAGCAATGCACTGCACACTTCATCCCACTGAAGGCATCGTATGCTCTCATAATATCTGTACTTACTATTAATTCTGCAGTTCTCTCTGTAAAGCATTCTTTTTCTGGTTTCCTTGCTTGTTAGAAGATCACTGATGACCAACAGCAAGCTATTAGTGGATTGGGGGGGGCATGATGGAAGGAATTAAGTTTCTGCAGCAAATTAATAGCATGGATTGTAGTTGCTACTGTCAGGCATGCTTACTCTTTAATAACTACTAGACAGCTTTTCCTTGCTTCTCGCAATTTGACAGCCCAATTTTCTTTATCATTTTCTCTTTTTTCTCTTTCTTCTTTCATGTCAACGTAGAACTTTTTTATTATTATTAGCAGGAAAGGGTGAAGCAGCAGCTGGCTCTTGTATTGCTGGAAAACAGTTTCTACACTCTGAATTTTCTAGCAGAGGACAGTCATCAATCAAAGTAGAAAGATATATGGATCACATGGAAGCGTTCATCAGAAACTGGCTAAGGGTGTGATCTGGGTCACAAGAAGTTCCAGGCAGTAGTTTGTTTCTGAAATGAGATGTGAAGGAGCTGCTGCTAGTATCTGATCTGGAATCTCCTAATGTTGCATATATGGCAGTTGGCTATTACTACCTACCATAATTGCTTGTCATCTGGAAAATGGCAGAATAAAACCTTGATATTTTAATGTGAATCGACCTCATCTCTTGGAGTGAAAGGCAAAGTAGTATGGAACAAAAATAATCCTTCAGTTTCTATTCTTCTCTGAATTCTACCATGAAGCTCTTTGATCATCAAAGAAAAATGGATATATCTCACTGAACAATACATACATTTATGAACATACCCCAAAAGGTCTATGGGGGAATTGGTTGAAGAACACTAGTGAGAAAAAATATTTAAAAATGACTGTGGATATTCACAGTCTAAAAGTGAGTATGAGTAAAGTAAAATTTAACAGTGTGCAAACTTCCACCTCAGTGCTTTGTTTCATGTGTCTAAAGCGAAGCACTCAACTCCCATGCTTTACTCTGCATAGCAGAAGTAGCATATCCCACTTTAGGAACGAAAGCCCACCTTGAAGAAGGTGACATTTATACAAGTACTGTATGAAGCACCAAACCACAGGTCTTAACCAAATGTACCATCATGTTAAGCAGAAGATTAGCGATATTCCTATAAAGGACTTCTGACCGTAATTCTTACTCAGAGAGGATAAAGACTGATTGATCTTTCTGCCTGAGCATAAAACACGGTGCGTTTTGCTTTCTTCAAAACACAAATAAAGTCTCTGAGACACGAACATCCAACTGAGAAAAATCTGCTGACTTTTTTTTTCTTTGAGGAACTTTACTTAGATATGCCCCACTGTTGAGGTGCTCAAACATTCCCTCAAATTTCATCGATGGCACGTTCAGTCAATGTATTCGTGATAGTTCTCGCTTCGGTAGGGATAAATAAAATCCAAATTAGGTGTAGTGTTTTGTACATGAACCAAGGGGACAAAAAACAGTCTAATCATAGGTTTCATAATAGTTTGGAAGGCTTCTGATTATTGTCCCTCTATAACTTTCCGCAGCATTATGGGTTAGTGTCAGGTGCTATGTGCTACCTCACAGAGAATAGAAAGCTTTGCGAATGGAAGCTGAATGCGCTAAGAAACATTGCTTGGTCATTCTGAAGGAGCAGAGATCTGCTTCACTTTTGCGAAGTGACCAAAAGTCCCATTGAAACCAACTCGGTTCTCCACAATGATTTGCGTTTTGCTTCGATTTTGTTTTCCAAAGTCTAACGAGACAGGCCAACTTTTTCAGGTCGTGGGGATCCGAAGCCCGATTAATGAATTCCCACTTCTTTGTTGTCATTGTTCCATTTGGGTTGATGTGTTTTATGACAGGCATTAAACGGGGGGTAGGGAGGAAAAGTGAAAGAATTAAAAAAAGAAAAGAAAGGGCAGGTTAAGTCAAGACGTACTCATCCGCGTGAAGGAACAAGGTAGCCATTCAAAACACACCCATAGGTGCGCACACACACAAATAAAAATATCCACAGAGAAGAACAAAAGGAATACCATCTTCCTCCGTGTTTGCTCCTCAGGCTTCCTTCCCCTTCTAAGTTGTATTTACGTCCCTTTTTTTTTTCTTCCACCACTTCTTCCAATGTTTCTCGACAATGCATTAACTTCCCTCACGGTACCATAATCGACTCCAATCTGCTATTATCACGGAAATAGAAGAGGTAAAGTGCTGGTAATAGGATCCAAATCAAATCACTTTCACTTCAGCCAGCTTTGGCTGTGAAGGCAAAGCTTCCCCAGGGAGATTCATTACAGAGAAACACCTGCAGACACAGGCTGAGCCCAGCGAAATATATAGGACACGACAGGCCTATCTTTCCTTCGTCACAAGACGGTCGTATCAACAGTAATAACGAGAGGCAGGACCCTGATAAAACCAGCCCTCATTGGCAAAGCCGGGCTCTGAGTTTTAGCTGATCTGACCCTTCCTGAAGCAATACACACATCAGTTTATCCAAGAAGCAATTCTATTTACATTTTCTTCCCCGGAGCATTTCCAATAGCCTATGCTGTGTTGTTGTTGTTGTTTTGGTTATGGCTGTTCCCTGGTTTTTTTATTTGTTTGTTTGTTTTACAATGCCCTCTTAACATTCAGTAGCCTGAAGTTTAAAAAATAGGGAAGAGGGAACTTCCGTATCACTCTTCCCTAGGAGTTAGGAAAGGCTAAAATAAATTGAATTTAATAATAATAATATTTATTGCCATTGCACCATGTACAACGGAATTAAAAATGCCACCCGGTCAGTGCATCACCACCGAATAAGGTTCAGCTTCAAAGGAAAAAGGCTGAGGACCTATGTGCTGGCAAAGTTTTCACTGGTTTGAGAAGGATGGCCGAGGAACCACGTGCAACTTATTGCCATTGAAGTTGGATTTGGGGGCCTTGCTTTCAAGAACATGCTCGTTTACATAGGTGTGGCTGAAAAATGGTCTCATCCCAAATTCTCCAGTCTCTCAAAGCACCGAGAAATTGGGAGGTTGTTGTTCTTTTTTAATTGGTCAATTTGCTGGTAAGAGGAATAAGCCTTCTGTAAGGATTTGAGATGAAAGGAACAGTATCAGAAAAAGTATACTTGAAGCTACTGAGCTCAAAGAAGGGAACTGACACAATCAGAGTTACCCAATGTAGTACAAAACAATAATGAAATTGCTGTTGGGCAGACAAATTATTCTGCTTTATTTTCCCTCCAGTTGTCTTTCCATTTGTTAAATAAAATTGGCATGCAGAATTTACTTTTTTAAAAAAGAGAGAGTGTGTCATTTTTGGAGCACATAGTGAAGATGGTGAGTCTTTTCATTGTACTTTTTTTTCTTAGATATTTGCAACACAAGATTTCAAACATTTCAAACTTAATGTCAGCCTTCCCAGGTTGAAACACAACAAGATGAGTTACTTCCATTTTATTGTAAGGCGGAATTAACAAAATCTTGCAAGTCTGAAGGCACAAAGTTCCTACTACCGCTTTTAACTGTTTGTTCCATTAGGGCAGGTCCTTTCTAGGTTTCTTTCTCTGACCGTTAAATGACTGCAGGCACCTACTCCTCTTTCCTAGGCAGTATCCCTTCCACTCATTCTTCAAGGTCATTCATACATTCCATTACAGTCAATAGATTTTGAGTTTGAAGTAGCTATCACAACATCACTGGAAACTTCTAACCACTGCAATATAGATTTGCTGTTTTGCAATCTATAGTTTTATTCTATAGTTTCATTCTAAAGTTTTGCAATCCTCTAGCTGAGAACAAAATCAGTTTGCTATGGTAGTTAAGGCAACAGACTAGGAACCAGAAAACTGTGAGTTCTAATCCTGCCTTAGGCACAAAGCCAGTTGGATGACCTTGGGCTAGTGCCTCTCTCCCAGCCTTAGGAAGAAGGCAGCAAGGGCAAACCACTTCCAAAATTATGCCTAAAAACTACAGAGACTTGTCCAGTCACAAGGGTCAAAATCGACTTGAAGAGACATTTTTTTTAGCTGATAACCTTGTTGGCTTTCTACACTTTCATTGAATTCACAGAAGGACATCAAGGGAGAATTTCCTTTAGTGTTTTTTAGATTCAAGAAGTTGAGAAGATCTGCATTCTTCAAGTTTGTACAGTACAACTGACCTAATATACTTTTACTCTTGGATTAAGTTCATTGCATTTTTCAGAAAAAGCACTCTAATTCTCAGCTTCTTTGAGTATACTTTTCACTTGCCTTCATTCAAAGAATGATGGCTGTAGCTCTAAACAGTGATGGGTGCAGCTCTTTGTCATCCAACTGCTCAGTACATATTTCTATGAGGCTGCGTTTATAAGTCCCAATCTTAAACCTACAGAACAAATTAAGTATTAAATAAATATTATTTTGAGATTTCCCACAAATATATACAATATCTTGAAATTTTTAATTCCTCCAAATATTTCTAATTGAATATGCTAGATTATAATTGGTTAATACATAAAATGAAAGGTTAGTTTTCAACACAGCCCTCATTAAAGTTGGTTATCTTGGGAAAATTACATGTTGAGAATTGATTAAATTCCTTAAATGACTATATCTTTTTCAAACATTGCCTAGTTAAATGTCTACGAATATTCTCATTAATCCAAGTTATGATAAGTAGTAAAAATTGCAAAGAAAATTTGCCTAGTTAAGAAATCTTAACTTCATGACAGAACTTACAACAATTTTTTTTCAGAAAGAAAAGTCAGGCAAAAATTATAACATTTTTAAAACTTTAGGATGGGAATTTCCTAATATAAAGTTATACCCTTAGCTTTCCAACTAAAATAGACTGCCTCTGTTATATTGAAAGATACTTTTTTTAAAAAATGGATTAAAAATGAAGAATTGCATTTATACAATGAAGACCTGGACATAATCCTATTTGAAGACAAAATATATTTAAAATAGCGTTTTTATCCTTCTCCGTTTCTACCTCATAACTCTTTCCAGTCTTTATATATTAGATTTTTGAGCCACCACAATCATGCAACTCTCTGCAGTTTACAACAAAAAGTCACACACCAAAAATGCAATAATACCAGGAATACAAAACTATAATATAATAGCAGCAGAATACAATGTTATTGTTTAAAAATAGCAATATTAAATTATCCTGGAACCAAAGCATATAATTCTACAGTGCTATCTGAACTAATTAAAAAAAAAGCTTTCCAGAAGACTGCTTTCAAAAGGACAGCATCTAATCTCTGGTGGTAAACTATTCCATCATGAGGTCAGAATTCAATTTATTATTAGATTTATATTCAGCCTTGATTTTGTGCAACTCAGGGGGATATACCTTATCCTCCTAACAAGAAAAGCAGATTGAGCTAAGAAAGAGAGAGAAACTGTCCCAAAGTCACCCAACCAGCCTTCATGATTAAGGAATGACTAGAGCTGACTTTCCTGGTTTCTAATCCAGCATCTTCATCACTACATCAAACCAGCTTTAAGGGAGAA